>JBBPMG010000489.1:0-18930 GCA_038090195.1 Boletellus deceptivus | reverse complement strand
CAGGCTCGCTCGTCTCGGATCGCCTCCGCACGCATACACCCCCACCCAAGCAGCAGCAACAGCGTCAGGGCAAGGGCAAAGGCAAGGGCAAGGGATCCACCCCAGAGCCACCATCCAAGAGCAAAGCCGTCCGCGCGCTCGATGCACGGCTCGATAGCGCTCGCAGGTCGAACGGTCGTACCAAGGACCCAAAAGGTGGTTGTTTCTGCCAGGGTGAGTCCCCACGCACAGCGGTGCTGAAACGCCACCAACGTGTCTACTACTGCCAGCTCGGACACACGCGCTCTCGAGCTACGTCAAGATCTGTCGGCAGTGCGGACTGATTCTATGTACACTCAACCCGCCCTACTACGCGTGTCCGCATTGTGCCTCGGCGCTGTTGGACGAGCACGAACGGGAGGCACTGGTGAGGAGGGTGGAGGGGGAGCTGGCGGAGCAACTGGCGCAGGAGGAGGCGGCACGCCAGAGGGCGATCGAGGAGGCGCGGGCGGCCGAGGGGGCCTTTCCGACGTTGTCCGGATCGCTGGCGCAGAGGCAGGCGTCGCGTACCCCACCGCCCGCATCTACGACGCGCACGGTACTTTCACTGAATTCGGAGACAAAACGGGTGACGGTGGCATCATATAGTACCACGCCGGCCTCGTCTCGACCGGCGTCGCGCGGAGAGAATAGGGAGGAGGAGGAGGAGGGGCGGGTGCCCGGGCCGCCGGGAGAGGTGAGCCATGTGAAAGAGCCAGTGGATCCGGAACGGCCATGGAGGAACATGCGACTTGGGGATGTCAAGTATGTCCCACTGCCTGGAGCGTCGAGCGAGGACACTAGCAAGCCAACCCAAAATAAGAAGAGGAGAAGGTAGGGGGACGGATGGGCGTGTAAGTGTCTTGGGCGTGGTGATGCGCCGCTATCAAACGCGGTAAATTACCGGGAGTACGATACCTTGAGCATGAGTAACCTCCAAGTTGTCCAGGACGATGTGCCGGAGTGTTATCGTTATCGATGCGAACCTTGCTGAGATGACATGTTGGATCGCAACACTCGGCTGAATGCAAGGTCTGAGGCTGAAGTACCTGCGCATCGCCGCAGCCATCGCTTTGACACGCACATCGTTGCTATGGGCGCGATCCAAGTTGCACGGAGCATACTGCAAGTTTTCGACTGCACCCCTTATCCTGCGTCGGTCTTTGAATGCACCACGTTTCATCTTGGATACTCTTATATCCTACCTATGGAGGCTCAGCTGACTTAAAGCATGGCTGCAGAGATATGGCGGTCGTTTATGCGAGAAGAAAAAAAAAAGACCGAGGTGTGTGTGCAAAGAGGGTTGCTTCGGATCATCAGCGCACGCAAGTCCTTCTTGCTCGTCTCTTGACCTGTCGACAAACATGCCAGGTGATCTGGTGAGTGATGTATTCTAACTGGCAGTCAAGGGAAGAGAACGACAAGGTGCTGACACAGCGACGGAAGCGATTGGCTGATGTCTAGTGGACCATCACCGATAGCAACGTCTATGGTCGATCGCGATTCAAGGGCCTTCATCTTGGAGGCACCGCCTTTCTCCTCGAAGATGATATACGTGTGTCCTACGTGCCATCTTGATATGACGCGGTTTCTTGACTTTGCACTTGCATGGCGTCGCGTCTTCATCGACTTCTGCGCGCATATAGCCGGCCAAGATGCGACTGAGATCTTCTACAGTCTTCGCTGCCATGAGACGCTGAAGCGACCCGCATACAGTAGGCTACACATCGGTACGATCGAGGGGGGGAAATGGGGAGCTGAGTCAGGTTTCGTACGTTGAGCCGATCTGATTGAGGGATGGGGTTCATAGTCCCAACTGCAAAGAGGTGCGTGTTGTGTGCGGTATCAAAGGACTTGACCTGAAAGCGTAGGCACGCTGTACCATGTCCCCAGGGCCACCGGAAGCTTCAGACAGCGCTGCACAGGGGGATAGATCTACGAAGGAAGCGGCGAGTGCGTGAGCCCCAAGTCGTGGACGCGATAGCTCGTCTGTTTCGGATTGTACATATCGTTCGCTACTGACCATCAGCATAGGAAACTCAACATCATTGCCGGAGAATAGGTCACGGGTCACACTTGAAGGGTCTGGCGTGCATGGACGGGGCAATCAGACCCGAAAAATTTGATATCTTTCATTTTCATGATGTGACGTCCCGCAAGTTACCCTCTTCTGTATCTGGCGCTTACGAAGGCGTTCGCCGGGGGGAATCTGCGTACGCGGGCAACCAGGACGCCTGATGGCAAGTTTGGGCATAACCAATGGCACATGAGTGGAATGCGAAAGGATCAGCATGCCGACGTTCGGTGTTGACTAGAGGGATGTCCTGGGTTCGTAGACCAGTGGGTTGCATGCGTCGCAAGTTGCTTGACGTGAATCAAACCCGTTTGATACAGTTTCGTCTTGGCTTGCAAAACGGAGGAACGCGTATCATACCCCATCCAAGACGATGTATTCCGCTGCGGCAGGTACTGCGTATGCCGCCTTTGAAAACGTCAAAGTTCCCATTGAAGACACCATCGGTATATATACCATCGATCGCTCGTACGTGCTCCCTGCTCGGTTCGTCCTTGACACCCCGTGATCACACCTCGACCGCAGAAATTTGAATCCAGAACGTTGGGCCGGGTGTCCAGCGTCTGGTAATAGAGGACGTGTTCAGGTAGGCCTCGGTTGGCCCATATGATTTCCCCCGTCCGTTCTGACCCTGGGCGTTAGGTGGATCGACCAGCGCAAGGTGTTTGGCAAGGTGTTTGCATCGCAGGTGGTGGTGCGGGCCAAGGAGGTCACCATGATCACGGGTGCCGAGAGTTGTCACAGTTGACTCGAAGGCGTGAGGCATCAGATGAACAACGGGCATGGCGTGTCTTGTTACCTGTTGGAAAGCAACGAGGCTGAGAACGTGTCCGTGTCCGTGTCCGTGTCTAGTCGTATGAAGAACAGGCGAGGAAGTTGGCAGGGTGAGCTGTGTTGTGGTGTTACGCAGCAGACGGTTCTGACGGGTTTGTGTTATGGGACTAGTCCGATTGCGTTGTCAAAGTGACATTAATCCACTGTCGGCGCGTGAGACGGCCAGAGGCGCAGTCCAGGCCTTTGGTAGTAGGGGTATTACAAAGAGCAAGGTGAGTCGATTCGTCGAACAGGTCCGTCTCTTTTGCGTTCGTGATACGTCACTATGGATAGGCAAAAAAGATGTGTAATACTCGATGCCGTCCTGGCAGGAGGTGAGCAGTGGATTTTGTGTGCTATACATCTCTTAGAGATAAGTCAACCAATGTGCAGCTGTAGGTAGTGAAGCATAGGCTCTGGTTCCCGTCATATTAAAATTCTACATCACTTGCCACAATGTGAGCTATAAAGACGGGCCCCCGTAATTAAGGTCATCGCCGGAGCCCGAGACTGGCAGCAGTTCTTCCAGGCCGTGTTTTCCAACCAAACCATCCGACAAGGACATCTTTGGCAAAGATCTCGCCAAAGCCAAGCATGACACCGTTAATGAACGGAAGTAGCAGGTTAATAGCAAGCGAGGATAACGTGAGTGACAGTCGTGTCCGTGGAGCGACCCTGTTGTCCAAAATGGATGGAAGGGTGGAAGGGAGAACAGACGTCGGAAGGTCGTGCCCTGCTCTGGAATCTGGTTGCGTCTCGGCTTGAGCCGGGACGGAAGAGGGCACGAGCAAGGCAGGTTGGTGAGAGGGCGATTGGGGCACAGAGGCTTCCGGGAATGACAAGGAAGGGTACGATGACGATGGTGAGGACGAGAGGTGCTCCCACCTTTGTGAGGGGGATCCAGTCTCTATTTTTCCATGCTGCTCGGCGGGTTGTCTGCCCTCCTCCTGCGCGTCGCGTGCGTCGCGCGCCTCGACATCCTCGAGCGAGGCGAGCGAAGTGACGGACGCGGTGAGGGTGTGGGAACGAGAATCAGAAAGGGAACGCGAGACGGTCTCGGTGGCCGCGGCGGCGGAGGTGGTGATGTGGTCGCCGAGGCCGTCCCACGGCTCGGTGGAGGGCTCACCGCGGCTCTGGCGTTCTGCCGCTTCGCGGGCGCGGACGGCCTCCCATTTAGCGCGGGTGAGTTCGGCCTTGGTACGGGCGGAGGCGGACTGAGCACGCCATTCGGAGAGTTGGGAGGCGTAAGCTGCCCGCCAGGTGTCGTCCTCTGGTGGGAGGGGCTCCGAGGGCAAGGGGTCGGGAGGGGGTGCGGGTGCGGGCGCGGAGGCGGGGGCAGAAGGTGGGGATTGAGACGCCGTCGGGGTGGTGAGCGGGACCTCTGCGGGCTCAAACGGGTGCTCCAGCGCAGCCTGTGGAGGAGCGTCAGGACGGCCACTCAGCGCTGGTTAAACACTCGCGGTGGGACGCACCTGGAGGAGCTGTTGCTCGTCGACAGACTCGAGAGCGCTCGCTGTCATCCTCGACGTCCGGGGCTTGCCTTGCTCCTTTGGGTGTGTTTTTGGACTTGCGTTCTGCGATCGCGAAGCGAACACATTTTCTCACGGGCAGTCACGTGAAAATATTATATAATACAATGTTACTTGCCTGTTTTGGGTGGATGATCGCTACAAAGGAGCTTCGACGTCATCGTTGATGACGTCGCGCATGACTCAGTTGAAAAAAAAAAAAAATACAGCGGTATAAAAGGCACGGAAGTCAGGCCTTCATCGCTTCCTCACTCGTTCTTCGTTCACTTTCATACAGGAATATGGTGAGTCATTCGAGTGGCACTCTGAGACCGCGTCGTTGACAAGACTGCAACAGGCTGAAACGACAGAAGTACAGTACCAGGTGAACGCGCAGCTGGGCGTGTCCAACTCACAGAGCGGCTGACCTCTCGGGCGTAGACAGGGGATAGGGTCGAGTACAGACCCGTCGGCGGGGCACACGACAATGTCTCGCACAGTGTCGGCCAAATTGTCGACGTACATGGATCCGGTGCGGTACGTGACACGCTCAGGATCTGGGCGTCGCCTTTCGCTCATCTTGTGCGCGTGCGTTTATGGCCACAGGACGTCAGGTACTCCATCAAGAATGATAATACCGGAAAGACGACCAGCTATCAGGTGTGTCCATGTGGGTTGACTTGAATGTGATGATGATTGAGGTCGGCCTGCGCAGGAAAAGAACATTGTGAAGAAGGTAGAGACTTTGGAGTCTTGAGAGAGGGACAGTTGTCGTCCTGGCTTTATTAGAAGAGCGTGTACTTTTACAGTGGAGATGTTAGTATAAAATTGATGGGTTTCGGAGCGATTGACGGCCAGCATTCATAGCCTGAATGGAGTGTTGGGGATACACGCACTCGGAATCCCACCATTGTTATTTCTGGACGTGTAATCCAGATAGGTCGACTCGCGAAAGTAGATGATGGTGTTTTGCATAGTGATGAGAAACAACATTCGAGTTCGACCACCGAATTGAAGGGCAAAAAATAGTCTGTGTCTCTCAGCCGAATGCTTCACGCATGGCGGGAGACAGGCACCGTTAGACGTCCACGTGCTGTTAGGAGCCCGGCTGACCCGTGGGATCGTGGGATCGTGCACAGTGCACGGTGGCTTCGATAAGAAATTTAAGCCACCAGCCTCTCGAAGGGTCGCGCCGCATGCGCCTCTGTACCCCTCTTGACTGCTACAGCCGGTAAGGGGTCCGATGAACGCTTCATGCAGGATGGGCTGCCCAGGTCAGCCTCTTTCTCTCGCACATAGACTCAACTCTGGGTACGCGAAGCGTAACCGGGTTTCTTGGTTCTAGTCTCAGCATTTCACCTGATCTTACTTAACAATCTGGACTCCACTGTCTCCGGATGAACGATGGGCCTGACCGAGGTACCACAGCATCGCCGCCTTTACTTCGTCCAGCCACTCTTTCACTATCCCATCCTCGTATACGTTGCGGTCGTAAAAAACGTACGTGCGCAGCCGTCTGCCTGAGGTCAACGCGCCCAGGTATAGCTGCATCGGGTGCACATGGAGCTGTGTCACGGAGTCCTCCACGACAATCTTCGGGGTTGTATCCACCTGTACGGCGGGAGGAGGGACAGCATAGCCTGCTTTGGCTGGATGTGAATCAGGGGAAAAGGGTGAGAGCGGGTGAGACGGAGGGAGAGGGTATTCAGTTGGGAATATCAAATCCAACTATGATAACCGACAAACACAAGAATGAGAACGATAAGGTAGAAGACGGCAGATGGAAAGACGTACATCGCCGAGTGTGGACCCACCGTGGGCAAAGACCATGTCGACAGGCATCGGATCCTCGTCGCTGTCACTCGGATTGCCCTGCGTGCCAGTGATCCCGGCACTCTCGACGTGCTCCGTCCACTTCAGGGCGAGGAAGCGGGTATAGCGACCGAATGCCAGCATTAATATCTGCGTGATCTCAAAGAACAAGGGATGACTGAGAAATGCCTCCATCTGCTTCCGCGCCAGCTTGGCACGATGCAGGAAGCGATCGAATTTGAGCAGATCCGAGAATGGTGGCACATCATTCGACGGGTCATTTCCATGCCTACGGTGTCGTTCTGTTTCATTGAGGGTCATGAACGGGAGCTGGCAAAATATCCCTTTAATGGAAGTCATAAACTCGCCGCCGCCGCCCATTTTGAACCATTCCTTGTCAAGATGCGGGCGTTCGTTTAGCGGTCCAAGCCACCGATATGGCTGCCGTTTTCGAAATTCCCAGTCTTCTTCCGAAAGTTCACCACGGAGATATCGTCGGTAGAGCACCCGCGTCATAGCCACCTGTGAGAGCGCCAAGTAGGTATTCCCAAACGTGAGCCCATAAAACCGACAGTTGGTAACCACGGCACTGGTCTGCGCTTCTGTGAGCGTGACAGAGACGAAGCCAGACCGTGCAGGAGTGAACGGTGTAAAATGCGTGTGCTGGCACGGAAGTGTGTGTCCACCCTACTGGGCGATCAAGAATACGCCAGCAAAATATGGTATGCACCCACCTGGCTTCCTGCCATTCTCATCCGAAATACCACGGCGGCGATCGCCCTTCGCCACCTTCGTCTTGCCGGACTGAGCAAACGCAAATGGGCAGGCACGCATTCCTCTGCGGGGACCACCATCGCCAACCTGTCCTCCAGTGGAATCTGAGCGGGCTCCGAGTCTGGATCTCCACCCCTCGCGAGTGTGTCTAACAAACACCGCATCAACGTCCTGTTCGCCATTCCATCAGTCACGCAATGAGCTATCAACGTCATCAAGTGAAGGATGTCCGTCCTGTCGGGGCTGGTCTCCCGGAAGACATATAGTTGCACGAGCAGCTCGTCAGAGAGAGGGCGCGGACCATCCAGGACGCCGGTTATCCGCTCCTGCACCTCATCTGCACACGCCACCTGACCGAAGACGATTTCGTTCGGACGCAGGACGGTGAGATCATGCTCTCGGATGACAAAGTATGGATTCGGTGAGACATTGTTCCCTTCACCAGCTACTAAATTGGAGTTACTAGCTACCTGGGGACGGTGTAGTGCAGTGTATGTACCTGACAGGAGCTGTACGGCCGCAGCTGCGAGTGGATAACGTCTTTTTGTAGACAGCCATGCGTTGACAATGTTAGTCTGAGTAAAAAGACGCCCATCCTGAGCAGGGTTCAAGAGATGGAGCATAACAAAATGGAGATTGTCTGTGGTCCCATTGAAGCAGCCATGCCAGAAGAATGCCTGTTCGGATGCATCGAGGGGACGCTGGAAAGTGCGACCTTGGATCGGATGGGTTTCGACCAAGGCCCAGCCAGTCATCAATGTCGGTAGGAGAGAAGGATGGGTGTGACAATAAATCAGCCAATCTTAAGCGACAGGAAGAGTCTCCCAAACCACTAACACCACGGGCACGTTCGAATAAGTTACTATAACCGGGGAAACGAACATGCTGTGCCGTTTGTCACGTTTGTCAGGTCACGTCGGAGAACCCCGGATTGCGCTCACCCATGTGATGACTAAGCACCGTCCGTCCGACGTCCTCGTCCCCTCCCGCGTCCCGTCCTCGAAGGCCGGCGGCGACGTCGTGCGCTGCACCCACCCCGGGTCCGCGACCGCGATCTAGCCCGAGTCACTGACCATCAAGCTCCAATCACCTCGTCCGACGCCTGGCCCGGCGTGTCTCGAGGGCGAAGAGGCCGTCTGGCGGCCGGGCGCAGGGTGCCAATGATCTCGTGGGCGCTCCTGTGGACCCGCACCGCCGCTACCCACCGATCTGCCCGCGCCCGCGCCGACAGCCGCTGTTGGTTCACCCGTGGAGATGCTCTTGACGCATCCGCTGCAGCGCCGGCCGCGACCCGATCGTGGGAGACCGCAGCTCCAATCCCCCACCGGCCCTCCCCCATCGAGCCATCGAGCTTGAGGGTACGTTCCTTCGTTGCGCCGCCTCGCCTGCCGGTGCGGGTGGACCCAGAGGTGGCCCAGGTATGGTGTCGCCGTCGACCTGTTCGAGGGTGAGCTGACAACAGTCGTCGCCGACTCTCGTCGATCGCCTGTGCATACATCGTGACACATGCGCTTGCACTCACTCCCTCGAGCGATACGGCTCGACTCGGTCCCACATGTTCCGTTTCGACAATGGTGGTCCCATCCAGTGTGTCTTCGAAGGCCGACGGCAACATCGCATGCACCCGCGCCCCGCCCGGTCCGCCATCGCGAGTTCTGACCGTCAAGTCCCAATCACCTCGTCCAACACCTGGTCTGACGTGCCGCGAGGATGGAGTGGTGCCAGGCAGCCATCATAACAAATCGGGACTGGCCAGGGAGTCCAGGAGATGGTGTGGCAGGTCGGATTGGCGTCTGGTGTTCCCGAGACGAGCATGGGCTTAGTAGCGTAGCCATGACCATCTGCGCAACAACAACACTCCTGTCAGTCATGAGTGGTAGTACAACAAACTGCAGACTCAGACCTGCAGGACAGTTCTTTCAGGCAGTGGTAGCCTCTTGCACCATTGACAGTGACAGGCAATATGGAGAGTGAGCCAACAAACAAAAAAACAAACAAAACAAACAGTTTGTTTCTTGTGCAGTGCAGCTTTACTCACTTTACTCTGCCATTTTGGCACTTTACCATGCTTTACATAGTGCTGCTCCATGAACACCACTCATTCTCACCCTCTCCCCACATGTCTATCATGATTAGGTGAGAAGTTCTGTGCCATTGCATGGACAGTCACTGACATTCCACAGTCTACACAACAATCTGTCCACAGGCTCTCTCCCTTGAGCCCTGCCACATGTTCCAATGGATTGGGGTGACTTCAGCAACTGCCTACTTTGGGCAGATGAGGCAATCACTTGCAATCTCTGAGTCCAAGACAGACTCATTTAACACAACAATGCCTGCTCCCTTAGTGTGCATGCAGAGCAGACTCAACATTCAGTACTTCACTGTAGTACAGTAAGCTCAAAAACCCTTTCCATGTTGACAGTAAATGTAGTAAATGAAATGTACTGCTATATCACATGGGAATCTTGCTTAGTATTGGTGGAGTCATAGATAGCACATACCTGTGGCTATCAAAACACTCCCTAGGTCATGTGATTCCAATCACAGGGTGTGAAGATATGACCATTTTGAAACAGCAATGTCATGGAAAGGGTTTTTGAGCTTTTGAATTGATGAGTAGAATATCAGTCAAATCATATAATATTTGCAAATGTTTGTTGGTACAAACAATGATATACATATAAATAGTATGTCTGAGTTTGAAAAAGTCCCCACACTTCTTTATTCTCAACCACTACCATAATTAGATCTCTCTTTCTTACTCAACAAAACACTATTCTTTCTTTGCTTGATGCTGGTCATTCTGGTGAAGCAATTGCCAAGAAAACTGGTGTCAGCCCTTCTACCATATCCAAAATTTGCATCAAGAATTGTTCTGCTCTTCCCAAGGCTATTGGAGGACATCCTTCTAAGCTTTCCTCTACCAGCATTCATCATGCTCAACATCTTATCACCTCTAGCAAAGCTGAAAATGCTGTTCAAGTGACCAAAGCTCTTACCAATATCATCAATCAACCTCTTTCTGCCACCACAGTCCATCTTCACTTGATGTTATGTATATGTGTAGTCCTAGCTGTTGAGTACACTTCGATAGTAGTGCGAGACTAATAGAGATTCTGGTCTCACTATCTGCTTATGAGCAGACTTGTGGATGGACTAGAAACTACACATAGATTGCATAGAACTAGCTAGGGAGGTGTACTTGTACATGGACTTGTATAAATACTCGGATATTGCTGTACCAACTAGGTATAGTAGTACCATCTATAGTAGTTGGAGTTACCCAATATGGAAGTAGAGGAAACATGGCATGATGGAAGACATGCCATGGGAGTGGTAATGTCCAGATGTGGAAGTGTAACAACTATAGTACAAATAAGGAAGGTGAGCTCACAGGATGGTTAACAGATTGAGGTATAGTGGTAGGGTTTCCTCATTGAGGGGGATTACCACATCTAATGGGTTTAGGGAAGGGAGAGAATTGTCCTCATAGACTGATGGGAATACTGAAGAGCTGGAGGAGCTAGTGAACGAGGTTGTAGACTGGGTGAGCCCATATTGTACCGTAACATTACCCTTGATATAGCTTTGAGACTCCAACTCAGAATTCCTCAGTGGAGACGGATGAAGGGGTAGGTGGTCCATCCAAGAGAGTTTGTGAGGTAGCCAGGGTTCTGTTGTATGGGATTGTCTGAGTACAGACTGCTGCCATGTGTCCTGATCCTCCACATGTGGTACAAAGGTGGAGGGGACAAGCATATTGTGGATGTCCTGGAGCGGTGGTGTGGCAGAAGGGACAGGAATAGTAGATGCAGTTGACTCTGTAGTGGTTGAGTGATCTACAAAAGTGACATGCTGCTCTCCTGCACACTGGGGTAAGGGTTGGCAAATTGTCCTTATTGGTCTGGTTTCCTGCCTTACTGTTTGAGGTCCATCTCAGTTGGATCCTAAGAGCTCTGGTATGGGTGGATCAGCTTCTGTGTGGTCTGGGAGGTATCTGTGCTGTGGGAATAGGGTCAGGTGGTGGGGTAGAAGGGATGAGAGTGGCAAAGTGGATTGTTGGTGGTGGAACAGGTATGGGTTGTGGTGATATCTGGTGTGGTAGGACAGGAATTGGAGGGCTGTGTTCGGAGTGTCTGGCCTGGTCCATCTCATGGGGGGAATCATCCTGCCAGTAGTACTCTTGATATTTGTTGTCGGAGAGGAGGGCCAATTGGATTCGCAGAATAGAAAGGTAGACATTCTTGGGAAGGTGATAGATCAACAGTATTAATCCTGCTGCTTCAAATAGCTCAAAGAGGGTGGTGTGGGCTCTGCCAAGGTGGTGGAGGCTGTTGCCAGTGGTTACTTGATGGGGAAGTCCCAATTCCTTGATAGTATGGGAGGAGGCTAACAAATCCACTGTGAGCCTTTGTGAATGGATTTAGAAGGAGTAAATTCTAAGCAAAATGTTATGTTCTGCCCACTATACTCAATGGACATTACTACTTTTTCCTTGCTCTTATGATAGATGCTGTCCTTGTCCGCCCAACCAGATGTTTACCTTTTCCTTGTACGTGTATATCCGATCTTACGGAAAATTTGTCATACTTGCTTATACTTTGTCCAATCCAACTCAGGCTTCCTTTTCATTTCTGTTTCCCTTTCATCATCATATGTATGATATGCCTGATTGGGCTCGAACTCCGATTTCCTTTTCTGATTTTCTTTTGTTGTATGATTTCTGTTTCCCTTCTGCACACTGCTTGGTCCGTGCGCATTACCTATGAGTATATAAGACCTTGCTTTCTGTACCATGTACTCTAAGCTAGTCTTACTTGAATCTTAGCTTTATTCTCATTGAACCCCACTTGACCTTGCCTCGTGCTTGGTTGTGTTATGGTACAATACGGGCTTATCCAATCTGCGGCTACGTTCTCCAGCCCTTCTCTTGAGAGTATCTTCCCATCAGGATATGTGGATGACTCTCTCTTCTACTTGAACCCACTAGATGTGGTAATCCCCCTCAATGAGGAAACCTTGCCACTATACCTCGATCTGTTGTCCATCCTGTGAGCTTGCTTTCCTTATTTGTACTTCTACAGTTACACTTCTGCATTCAGACATTACCACTCCCACAGCACGTCTCTCATCATGCTGTGTTTCTCCTATTCCCATATTGAGTAACTCCAACTACTATAGGCAGTACTACTGCATCCAGTTGGTACAGCAATGCTCAAGTATTTATATGAGTCCATGTACTGTATTTTTCCCTAGCTAGTTCTATGCAATCTACGTGTAGTTTCTAGTCATCCATGAGTCCCTTTGCAAAGGGATAGTGAGACCCAGATTTCTATTAGTCTTGCACTACTATCGAAGTGTGCTCGACAGCTAGGACTACGCGTACGTGTAACAAAAGAACTAGCTCATCCTTAGACCCCTGCTTTTTAGCAGTAGGGTCCGACCCACCGACATCATGTCATACCATGCCCCAAAGGGATCAGATGAGGAACATGAAGAAGTGTTCTATACTGAGGACGAAGGAACTCCATCTCAGTTGACCCACCTGTTACCATATGAGAACTCGTATCAGAGCACCTCACTGATCTTGTGATGCATTGCAGGAAGACCTTCCCCTGCCGCAAACCCACTCACAAGAAGGAGATGACCTTCCTCCTCGCTACTAGCCCCTGTCCAACCAGCAGGACTGATTGTGACTACAACAGAACCAGCCACCCCATCACCACTACCCTCCCCACTCATTCGGGTAGAACCTGTGAATTCCGAGAAATCTGACAGTGACAAAGAAATGGCCGATGCCTCAGCTAAACAGGAAGAAAAGAAAGGAGAGCTCTGTGCAGCCCTTCCAGGAGACTTTAGTGGACAACCAGAGGATGCCAAGAGATGGATCATGTCAATGAATGCGTATTTTGCGATCAATGACCACATCTATAAGAAAGACGAGCTGGTGATGATCCTGATTTGTCTTAACAAGCTTACAAAAGGGAGAGGAGCTGCTTTCACAGAAAGTTGGTACAACCGAGCCCCAGATTCCACCTATGACGATTTCCTTGCAGCATTTCGCTCTGCCTTCATCCCCTCTGGACAGAAGGAATGAGCCAGGAATGTCATCTATGACTTGAAGCAAAGTGATTTCCCAGATATCAAGAAAAAAAATGTACCTCAGAGGCTCAAACAAGGAAAATTTGACTCATATGCTTCGGCTTTCGAACTACAGGCTTACCGAAGTGGACTCAACAAGGGACACAACGAAATCCTTATTGACGTCTTAAGAAGAGGAGTGGATGGGAAGCTTGCCAATGCCATGGCTACACTCAACCCTCAACCCGAGACTTGGAAGGATTGGGTCAAAAGGGTCCACACCTTTGACGAAAACTTCAGGAGGCTCAGGAAAATCAGAGAACGAACCCACTACCTCCCATTCGCCTCCACCGCCCGGGCCACTCCCAGTTGAGACCCAAACACCATGGACATCGACTCTGTTCGACTCTCCCCCACTGAGTGGGTAGAACATATGAAGAACAACAAGTGTTTCATATGCCATTGAGTAGGGTGTTGCTCCAACAACCATAAGAAAGGAGGAGGGTCCAGATCCACCAGAAACACCTGCTATCAACACCCCCAGACCATGGTTGCAGCAGTGGAAACTGATGCCTTAGGAGAGTTCATCCAGAGCAGTGACCTCTCCAGGAATGAGCTTCTCAGAATTCTTAAAGTCTGCATGACCCCTGACAAAGAACAGGAGGTCCGAACAACCATGATAGAACAGGATTTTTAACAAGGAGGGTAGAGTAAATGGCTACACCTCCTATAAGTCTTGTGTCCACCTTTGTACTAGGAACAAACTCTAGAGCAATAAAACTTCCAGTTCAACTGTATAAAACAGACGTGCAAAAACCCATTGACGTAAAAGCCCTAGTCGATAGTGGGGCTACAGGATGTTTCATTCATAAATATCTTGTCCAGGCAAATGAATGGAAAACGGAAAGACTTCCACGACCATTTATTGCAAACAATGTGGATGGGTCCAACAACCACAGAGGTCTCATTTGATATTCAGTCACTCTCACTCTTCAGATCGCAGAACAGGAGGAATCAAGAACCTTCTTAGTTATCAATTGTGGAAAAGAACAGCTGATCCTCGGAATTACCTGGCTACAAGAAATAAACCCGTGTATCAATTGGGAAACAGGAGTAGTCTCTATCCCATCGACTCGTGTTCAACCAAATGACCCTATTGAGCAACGATACCTCCTGAGATATCTAGAATTAGACCATCTCTCTATCGCCAGAACCACCCTTTCCATGGAATTGGTACAAAAAGCAAAAACCACCAGCATAGAGTTACCTAAGAAGTTTCAACAGTACTTGGATGTGTTTGGGGAACCAATGAAGGGAGAATTACCTCCAAAAAGACCCTATGATCATGCTATAGATGTCACAAGGGACTTCCTACCCAAAGTGGCGAAAGCATACCAATTAAACCCAGAGGAGCTGGCTGCATGTAAGGAATTTGTAGATGAACACCTCGCATCAGGGAAAATATGACCTTTCAAATCACTACAAGCCTTCCCATTCTTCTTCGTATCAAAGAAGGATGGAGGATTATGCCCTTGCCAGGATTATTGCTACCTCAACCAACACACCATCAAAAATGCCTACCCCCTCCCTCGGATTTTGGAGTTAATCGATCAGCTAAAGAACTCCATGGTCTTCATCAAATTCAATGTGCGATGGGGATACAACAATGTGAGGATCAAAGAAGGAGACAAATGGAAGGCCGCATTCATCACCCCATTCGGCCTTTTTGAACTGACGGTGATGTTCTTTGGACTCTGCAATTCCCCTCCCACATTCCAAGCCCTAATGGATGACATCTTTCAGGATATGGTCATGGAAGGATGGCTATTGATCTACTGTACATGGACGACCTTATCATCCATACGGACGGAGACCTAGAACTCCACCATCAACGAATGTGTCAAGTGTTGCAGAGAATGAGGGAGCACAAATTGTTCCTCAAACTCTCCAAATGTTTCTTTGACGTCAAGGAAGTTGAATATTTAGGAATGATTATCCGTCCTGGGCAAATCACCCTTGACCCAGTTAAGTTGAAGGCCATTCGCGAATGGACGCCCCTGCAATCAGTAAAAGTGGTCCGCTCGTTTCTGGGATTTTGTAACTTTTACTGCAAGTTTATCCCTAACTTTTCAGAAATCTGCAGACCCCTACACGACCTAACCAAGAAGGGGGCAACTTGGATTTGGACGGATCTCTGTCAGAAAGCTTTTCTTGCCCTTCAATCAGCCTTCTGTACTCGACCCATTCTTCAGCTCCCCAAACTAGAACAGCTGTTCTTTGTCATGACCAATGCTTCCCTAGTAGCTTGTGGCGCGGTCCTCATGTAAAAAGACACGAATGGTGACCTCCATCCCATGGCCTATTTCTCTAAAACCTTCTCCCCAGAGGAATGGAATTACGACATCTATGACCATGAATTGCTCGCAGTCATTTGTGCTTTGGAGGAGTGGCAGAACTATCTCACTGGAACACAACACCAAGTGACTATTCTCACTGACCATAAAAATCTTACCTATTTTTGTCAACCCCAAAAACTATCCTGACAGCAGGCACAATGGATGTTGTTCCTACAGGATTTTGATTTAGTGTTTCAGCATGTCTCAGGGTCGGGGATGGCACCCACAGATGTCCTCTCCCATTCCCCTGATGAAACTATTGAATCCAACAACAAGGACGTAACCCTTCTCCCCGCGGAGCAATTTGTCTGCACTATTGATCTCGCCCTTCAGGAGAAAATCATTCAGTCAACTTCCTCAGACCCATTTGTTATCGACACACTCACGGTATTAGCTGAGGACAAATCCATCATTCCACATATTTCTCCTACAGACTGGCGCTTTGACAATGGGTCACTCTACTATTGCGGACGGCTCTACATCCTCAAACCTGCCCGGAGGGATCTTGTACACTCCATCCACATCTCCAGCGCAGGGGGCATGCTGGCTTTTTCCAGCTCTTACACCTGTTACAACACAACTATTGGTAGCCGGATCTTTCCGCTTTTGTGCGAAAGTACATCTCCGGCTGCACCACCTGTCAGGATTTGAAAGTTCTCATGCATCCAACGGTCCTGCTGGCAAACCCCATTGCCAGCACCACCACTCGCCTGTTTCAGTCTGTGTCTGTCAATCTTATCACCGATCTCCCCCTATCTGCCGGATTTGACTCCATCATGGTCGTGGTCGACCACAGCCTTATGAAGGGGGTGATTTTCGCCCCTTGTACCAAAAACATTGACACAAAGGGCATAGCCTCTCTCTTTTTCCAGAAAGTCTTTCCCCGATTTGGCCTACACGACAAATGCATCTCTGACTGGGGACCTCAATTCGCATTGGCTTTTGTCCAAGAACTCGCATGACTCCTAGAATATGACATCGCCCTCTCCACCGCATACCATCCGCAAACTGATGGAGAAACAGAACGCGTAAACCAGGAATTAGAAACATATTTACACATCTTTTGCCAAGGCAACCCCCACATTTGGGCTGAACTCCTACCCATGGCCGAATTCTCTCATAACACTGCTGCCCACTCTGTCACCAAGCAAACTCCGTTCTCTCTCATGATAGGATACGAACCCTGTGCCTACCCCTCTCTCAGGAAAACATTCCTCCCCGCTCTGGAAGAACAACTCACTCTACTAAAAAGAACTCAGGAGGAGACGCAGCATGCCCATCATGTAGCCAGGCAACAAATGACAGAACGAGTCCAATCAAAATTTAGACCCTGGAAGGTCAGCAATAAGGTCTGGCTAGATAACAAAAACCTCCAAATGCGGTATGCCTCTCACAAACTGGCTCCCCAACAGGAAGGACCATTTGAAATAGAAAGGGTAATCTCCCCGGTGGTCTACCAACTGTGGCTTCCTCCCACCTGGAAGGTACACCCCGTGTTCCACGCCTCCTTACTTTCTCCATATTGAGAAACTGTGGAACACAGGCCCAACTTCATCAATCCGCCACCTGATGTCATCGCAGGAGAAGACCAGTATGAGGTCCAACAAATCCTGAGTCATCGAGGCACTGCCGGCCGAAAGCAATACTTGGTTTCCTGGAAGGGATATTCTGCAGCAGAGAACACTTGGGAACCAGAACAGAACCTAATTGGGGCATGCCAACTACTAAATGCATATAAAGCAGCTTGTCCCAAGGATTTCCCCCCAACCAGCCGACGAAGACGTCCCAACTGAAGGAGAAACCCCCTACAATACAAATAGTTACCATGTTCTCCTTCCCTGCTCTTCCAACCCCCCACCATCGTTCTCCTCACCCTTTACTTTGCCTTTATTTTCTTTCCTCTTTTTCTCTTGGGCCTCTGTGTCTGGGACTCCCACCGGTGCATCATCAGCCTTAGGAACAACATGCACTACACCATCACTGTCTCCACCCCACTGCAGCCAGCTCCTCCAGCCAATCATAACCTCCCTGATCCTATCCAGTCATTGGAGCTACCCTGGGCCACGTGGACCTGGGGTTTCTCAGTGATGTTTCCAGGGGAGGATACCACCAACGGAGGCTGGACCAGCAATGCCAATCCAGGATGGTGAGTCCAAAGATGCAGCCCATGAATATTTTTCTCTTTTCGCCAATCTCCCAGATCGATATTTTGAAACTTCCTTCACCTCCACTAGAGCAGGCACTTTCTATTTCATCCCCTTTTCCCTTTGTCCCTCTCAGTTAGTCTTTCGGAAAACTTCTTACTGCCCTTCTTTCCTTCCCACTACCAAACCCCATATCTAGAATGGCAGACCCTGTTGTCCCCCTTTCCTTGGAAGATCGCCCTTTACTTCATTTGGATTGACTCTCTGACTCCCATGTGATGGGGTTCATCTTCAACCTCTTAGATTCTCCTGACTCCGTATTCACCCTGGAACAAGTCATTCGTCAAGAGAATGACATCTTTCTTCCATTACTTCTTCGACTTTACTCGTTCTACATCCATTCTCACCGGCTCACCGTAGACTTGCTAGCTTCCTCCTGCATGATCGAGGAATTGGGCCTCCCCCATCAAATCACCACAGCAAATAGTCTCCACCATCTTGGAAGGGCGTGCACCACCCTCTTTGAACTATTCAAAGCCACAGAGCTTATACCATTGATCTATCAGCTCTCAAAGGATGTCTACCTCCCCATTCTTTGAATTCATCTGGCCCTCCTCTCAGACGATGAATATCATGAATACTACTAGCGAGACCAACCCACCAGTGAGATGGACCAGACCAGACACACCCGACTCAGCTCTCCAGTTCCTATCCTACCACACTCGGTATCACCGCAACCTGTACCCATTCCACCACCGGCAATCAACTTCGCCACTCTCGTCCCAACCATGCCACCACCCAACCCCAATTCCACAGCACAGGTACCTCCCAGACCATGCAGAAGCAGATCCACCTGCACCAGAGCTCTTCAGATCAGATCAGGATAGACCTCCGACAGCAAGACAAGGGACAGGACCAGTGAGGACGATTCACTGACTATTACACCGGTGCATAGAAGGAGAGCAGCATGTCACCGATGTGGATCACTCAACCACTATTGAGTTGACTGTGTCTACTACTCGTGTCCCTTCTGTCACACCTCCGCTCCAGGACATCCACAATACACCTGTCCACTCCGCCTTTGTACCACCTGTGGAGGAGCAGGACATGTGGCCACAGCCTATATGTGGGCAACCCCCTACAACAGGAATCCTTCAGAATCATCCATTCTCCACAGGGAATCACCAGCTGCTTCATCTGTCTCCTCTAAGGATTTCTGAGTCGGTGTCTCAGAGCTACACTGAGAGTAATGTTATGATACAATACGGGCTTACCCAATCTGCGGCTACGTTCTCCAGCCCTTCTCT
>JBBPMG010000488.1:0-18941 GCA_038090195.1 Boletellus deceptivus | reverse complement strand
CTCCAAACTTCACTCCAAGGAATGTTCTAGCCTTGAAAAGTCTGTTGGAGGTTGTCCATCCAAGCTTTCCTCTATCAATGTCATGCTCAGTACTTGATCACCTCTGGTAAGGCTGAGAATGCTGTTCAAGTGACCAAGGCACTTACTGGCATCATTGACCAACCCCTCTCTGCTAGTACTGTTTGTCTTCATTTAAAAAAAGCTGGTATGAAAGCTGTAGTCAAGTCCACACATCCCCTTCTCTCTGCTAGACATTGCAAAGCATGTTTGGATTTTGCCTATGCTTATAAAGATTGGACTATGGATGATTGGAAGAAGATGATATGGTCAGATAAGACCAAAATCAATCATCTAGGATCAGATGGATGTAAATGGGCTTGGAAAAAGGCAGGTGAGGGGCTTAGTGACAGATTGGTTCAAGGAACTGTCAAATTTGATGGTGGTTCTGTGATGATGTGGGGCTGTATGACTTGGCAGGGAGTTGGCTTCGCTATCAAAATTGATGGTAGGATGGGTGGTGATCTCTATCTTCAAATTTTGAAGGACGAGCTCCAGCAAACCATGGAGTATTATGATCTCAATCCTTCTGATACCATCTTTCAGCAAGACAATAACCTCAAACATACTTGCAAAAAGGTCAAGGAGTGGCTGGAGGAGCAGGAATTTGAAACCATGGTGTGGCCTGCATAGTCTCCAGCCCTCAATCTCATTGAACACATCTGGGGTCATCTCAAAAGGAGACTTGCAGAGCATGATCACTTTTTTAATGAAATTTTGGAGTTATAGGAGAGGATTCAAGTGGAGTGGGACAAGATATCAGTGGAGGAGTGTCAGAAGTTGATTGAGAGCATGCCTAAAAGGGTACAGGCAGTGCTGAAAGCAAAAGGGGGATATACCAAGTACTAAAATATATCAAATACTTTGCAGAACTCAAAAGCTCAAAAACTGTTCTAATAGGTTCCTTGTTTTAAAATGGACATATCTTCACACATCATGAATCAAATCACATGATTCTTATGTCAGCAGATAGCCATGAGTGTGTCATTCACATGCTCCCACCAATGCTAAGTGATATTCCCATGACAGAAAGTACTATTGGATGTACATTATAAAATTACCAAACATTGGAACAGTTTTTGAGCTCACTGTAGTTGCCCCTCCAATCCAGTCTTGTCCTCAAAAAGGCCTTGAGGAGCAGGTCAAACCTATGAAACAATCTACCAAAGTATTCAAGTATCATGAGAATACTCTCCATGAAATGTCTAATGATGTAATGATAAGTTAGTACTCCTATATCAGATATACAATGCTGGTCTGACTCTTGTTCAAGCCTACATTTATGAGTGCCTTTATGATCTGCCTCTTGACAAGATTGAGGTCTGTTGAATTGTATTTCATATGCAAGTCATCCAACTTTCACTGTCACATGCAATTGAACATGTCACACCTTATCAACTCCAGAGACTCCTGGAGAGACTTCCAGAATGCCAATGTCTCTACATGAAGTAAATTGAACTATCAATTATTACACTTGGCATGGGTAGCAACAAGCATAGACTTGAAAGCTTCAGCAATGGATTGGTGGGTTGATGGTTCCATGTATCAACAACAAAGTCAGTTGAACAGGCTCTGGGTAAGGGGCCACTTGGGAGAGGACAAGGCTACTCCTCAAGGGTTCAGTATGCTGATGGTGCTCAGGAACTGGTCAGGTTGAAGTGGCAAGGGTGACCAAGCGAGAGCAAGGTCAAGTGAGGTTCAATGTGATGAAGCTAAGATTTGAGTAAGACTAGCTTGGAGTACATGGTATAGAGAGCTGAGTCTTATATACTTTAAGGTAACATGCATGGACCAAGCTATATGCACAAAGAAAAAGGAAATCATACAATGTGCAAAATCAAGAAAGGAAATTGGAGTCTGAGTCTGATCGGGTGTAGCATAAACACAATGACAAAGAAGATGGAAATGAAAAGGAAGTCTAAGTTGGATCAGAAAATGCATAAGCAGATATGATGAGTGTTCCATAGGGTCGGATGTACACATATGAAGAAAGAGTAAGCATCCAGTTGGGCAGATGTAGGCAGCATCTAATTGTAAAGGAAAAGAAAAGTAGTAGTGTCCTTGAGCACAGTAGGCAAAATGTATCATTATCCCCTTACTAGGATTGAGACAACCCTATCTAGAAATTCCTAGAATACATCCTGGGGAAGCCTGTCACATTGGTGTAAGTGGAATTATCCCATATGTCATCATGGTCAGGTGTGTAAGGTGGCAAAGAAATCCTGGTCTTCAAAGGATGTGAGCATGGTGGTGGTATTGGAATTGGGTGAGTGGATGAGGTGACAAACCGGTTGGCTGCCATCAAGCCCAAAGAGGATGTGCTGCTGTGACAACTAGATCATCAAGAGGAAGTGGAGGGAGAGGAAACAGGAGTGCATCTATGAAGAGGGCACCAGGCTTGGATGTGACCTGGTGCAAAGCAAAAACAGTGGGGGCAGCAGTACAAATCACACTGGATGTGAATGTAACTGAGATGTCGACATTCAAAACATGCCTGGTGATAACAATGATGACTGGGTGGCAGAGGTTCCATTGGCTGGTCTAAGCACTC
The DNA here is from genome assembly GCA_038090195.1 of Boletellus deceptivus. Classification (NCBI taxonomy): domain Eukaryota; kingdom Fungi; phylum Basidiomycota; class Agaricomycetes; order Boletales; family Boletaceae; genus Boletellus; species Boletellus deceptivus. The sequence goes on along the minus strand of JBBPMG010000488.1, from coordinate 16,333 downwards.
TGTACAGTCTATTGCTTCCTCTTCTTCAGTGTTTAGCAAAGATGACAAGGGGGAGGGTGTGACATTGAAGGTGACATGGCAGGATGAAGGACTGGTTACCTCTTCTGGAGTAAGAAGGGTTTCGGTACAGGACAGGGGGACAGGATGCACCAGCTTGGCTTGGATAGCTGTAAGAGGGACAGAAATAGGGTGAAGCTTGGTAGACAGGGCATCAGAGAGACAAGTGGGTGGAGTTGGGTTAGGCGAGAGTAAGGTTGCCACATAGGTGTCTACATCCTTGAGCAGATCATTCATCCCTAACTGGTACATGGCTGTAAGGAGGGCGTCACATTGGTGGGCCCAATGATACTCAAGGATCACAGGGAGGGAAACAGGTTGCTCTTTAGAGTGAGCATAATGAAGATAATCTAAATAAAGATAAAGAGAACTATTGTCTAGATAAGCTTTGTACAAGGCATCAAGGGGGGAATTGGGCTCAAGGATTTGGTCAATAATTATGGTGAGTTGGGAGTCTTGTACCATGAGTGACATGAGGAGACAGATATCATTGTTGGCGTCATCATAGGGACAGAGTCGAGAAGTATATGTGGGATGAGGGAAGGAAAGAGATGTGGATGGTGATGAGGGAAGGAAAGAGATGTGGATAGTGATGAGGGAATGGCAGTGGAGGAGGAAGGAGCTGGGGCATTGGCATTGGAAAACATGGTGGTCAAAGATCAAGAGTGGGATATAATGAAAGTGGGAGGTTGGATATGCAGGTATAGCACCACTATCCACTTTCACTTGGGATGCAGCAATGAAGGAATGATGCACAGTGTGAGACTCACTGTACTAGCAGAGTTTAGTCTTGGTAGAGTATCAGTACCCAGGTATAGGTACTGTGGTTGCAATAGAATAGAGTTTAATGTGGGGCAATAGCCTCAGGTGAGGTAAAAGTGAAATGAAACCAGGGGTGAATGGTTATGGATTTGTTACAGCATTGTGTACATTACATGCTGCTTTTATACTAGTTAGGAGTCTGAGTATAAACCCTAAAGATGAGTTGTCTGGAGTCATTCTGACTCCTAGTGACTCATATTTAAAGCATGTGATCTCATCCTAACTCGGTATGAGTCACTTTGACTCACATTGTCAATGATTATAGAATGAGTCATTGTGACTCAGTATGGCTTGGTATGACTCAGGTATGAGTCCATTTGAGTCACCCTGAGTCATAATGACTCAAGTCTAGGGGGTTGCATGACCTATTGATAAACTATGCATAAGTCACACTTATCCTAATGGTATTAGCATAATTGTAGTAGGATGTTCATTGTTCTGGGGTTTAATATAGTTGATGCTTGACTAATTAGTTGTGTCTATACAATATGTCCAGTCCATTATATGAACTAGGCATATGTTAGACCTTTACTAGTCTTTCTCAACAGGATAAGCAGGGTTTAGACCACAGGGACCTTTTATATTCCAGGAGTATGGTCTGTGCATGGGAGAACTCTTTTTCTGGAAGCCATGAATCTTCTTTGGTCAAATACCCCTTTCATCAGACCAGATACTGCCAATAGGAGGGAGCTCCACAATGATGTACAATCTTCTCAATTTCAAAATGTTCTTTGTCATTGATAAGATCCAGGGGTGGTGCAGGGAAGTTCCATCCATAGACAGGGTTCTCATGATATGGAGATAAAAGGGATGTGTGGAACATGTTGTGAATCTTCCACATGGCAGGAATGTAGAGCTTGTAGGTAATGGAGGACAAGACGGTGGAGATGGAGAAAGGCCCTTCTTGTCTGGTGGCAAACTTAGGATTGGAAAGGGAACATTTGAGGTTCTGTCCCTCCAACTATACCTTATTGCCCACTTTAAATGGAGTGAAGGCCTTGAGGTTACAGGCTTTTATGGTCTGGCAAGCAAGTTTGTGAGTAGCAAGGGCTTCTTCTCGAGTAGTAGAGAGGGCCTTGAGGTGGGTTTTGATGGCAGGAATGGAAGTGTTGGAGATGATTGTGAGAAAAGGACAGAGTTCATATTCCATCATCAGGTAAAACAGAGATTGACCTGTGACAGAATGGAGGCAGTGATTGTGTGTGAATTTGGCTAGGGTGACATGTTCAGCCCAGGCTGAGGGGTTCCCATTACAAAAGATTCGGAGATAGGTCTCTATCTCCTGGTTAACACATTTGATCTCTCCATCTGTCTGAGGATGGTAAGTGGTGGAGAGAGCCAATTCATATCTGAGAAGTCTTCTGAGTTCCTTGGCAAACACAGAAGCAAACTGAGGTCCTCAGTCAGAGATGATTTTATTGTAGAGGCTAAATTGTTTGTAAACAGTTTTAAAGAAAAGAGCAGCTATGTCAGCTGTGGAAGCAGTCTTCTTGGTGGGGCAAAGAATTACCCCCTTATTGAGGCCATGGTCAACCATGACCAATAATGAGTTAAAATTAGAGGAAAGAGGAAGATTGGTAATGAAATCACAGGAGATCTGTTGGAATGGATAGGAGGTGGTGAAGTGAATGGGAGAGAGTGGGGGGTGCATGGGATGAGTATTCACCTTGTGCTGTTGGCAAGTAGTGCAACCAGCAATGTATTGGTGCACAAAGGAAGCAAGGCCAGGCCACCAGAATTTGGCAGCAACAAGTTGTTGAGTTTTGAGAACTCCAGGATGTCTGGCAGTAGGGTGGTCATGGTGTCATGAGACAACAGAGTGGCAGAGATTGGTGTCATTGGGAATGTACACACAATTCATGTAGGTAAGAATTCCTATGTCAAACTTCCAGTTGGATAGGCAAGACTGGAATTGAGCAGGGAGTTCTCCAGGGAGGGCATGCAAGGCATCTAAGATGAGAGGGTCAGAGGAGGAGTAAGACACAATCTTGGTGGAGAGATCAGAGTTGATGAGATTAACAAAGAGGAAATCTGGGAGAAGAGTGATGTCCTCATTGTTGGTATCATTGGCAGGAATATGGTCAGGGCAGCAAGAGAGGGCATCAGGGGCAGAGAGATCCTTTCCCAGCACATGAGAAAATTGAAGATCATACTTTGAGAGGTCAAGGAGCCACTGAGCTTGGCAGCAGTTTAACTTTTGGGGTTGCTGGAAGTATGTGAGGTTTTTGTGGTCCATGAAGACCTAGACCAGGTGGAGGGCATTGAGGAGGTAGTGGCATCAGGCTTCAAGAGCTCTCATGACAGTGAGAAGCTCCCAATCATAGATGTCATAATTACATTTGGCTGGTCTGAACATCTGTGAAAGGTATGTGCAAGGTTGCCACTTGTGGTTGGCATTACATTGAAGAAGAACTCCTTCTGACACGTATTTAGAAGTGTCAGTAGAAATGGTGAAAGGGGTGGAGAGGTCTGGGAGCTGGAGGACTGGTTGGGTGGTGAAGATGCCCTTGAGTTCCTTGAAGGCTGTTTGGCATGTAAGGGTCCAGGCTCAGGGTTGGTTCTTCTTTGCGAGGTTGAGGAGGGGGCATACAATGTCTAAATAGTGGGAAACAAAGTGGCGGTAGAAATTGTCAAAGCCAAGGAATGATTGGATGTTGTGCACCTTGATAGAGATTGGCCAGTCCTTGAGACCAGTGACCTTGGTCAGATCCATAGCTAAAGATCCTGGTTTAATAACTAGCCCCAGATAGTCTACTTCCTTGACGTGGAAGGTACACTTCTTGAGCTTTAAGTAGAGGTCAAGATCCTTCATTTATTGAAGGACTCATCATACACATTCCTGGTGGACAAGGGGGTCATCATCAGAGTAAATCAGAAGGTTGTCCATGTAGATGATAAGCCAGCCTTCTGCAATCATGTCCCTAAATGAATCTATCATGAATCACTGGAATATGGGAGGGAAGTTGGTCATGCTGAAGAACATGACCATCAGCTCAAAGAGCCCACAGTGTGTGATGAATGCAGCCTTCCATTGGTTGTCCTCCTTGATATGAACATTATTATATCCCCATCAGACATCAAACTTGGTAAATAGTTTCATGTCCTTGAGCTTATCTATTAGCTCAGAGATCAAGAGGAGGGGATATGTATCTCAAATAGTATGTTTGTTCAAGTAGTGATAGTCTTGGCACAGGTGAAGACCTCCATTCTTCTTTTTGATGAAAAAGAATGGGGATGTCTGAGAGGACTTGAAAGGACAAATCTTCCTAGATGCAAGGTTTTTGTTGATGAAGGTGTCAGCAGCCTTCTTCTCTTCAGAGGAGAGCAGATAGAGTTTGCCTATCTTTGAAATGAAAGATTCCTTCAGATTGATGGCATGGTTGTATGGTTGAGAGGGGGGAACATGGTTGGTTGCCTCCTTGCTGAAAACAGAGACAAAGTTGGAGTATTTGGAGGGCAAGGTTTTCTTGGGTTTAGCGAGCTCAGCTTGGATGGCCAGCTCAGTGGAGAGGGTGATCTTGTTTATTTGGGCTATTACTTCTACATTGGCAAAATGGGACCCAAATCTTTGGATTCAGTTAATAATGGCATGGTCATGGGCTCATACCATAAAGGCTTCCTCATCTTCCATTTGACAGTATTGGTGGAACCCAGAAAGTTCCTCAGGTTCCAAGGCTATTTCATTTGAAAGGTTTCAATGAGGGGAAGAATTCATAGAGGGATGGGAGGTTTTGATTAGGAACACTGTTTGCTTGTTTTGTTGGATCTTTTCCAAAAGCGACATCTTGTCCTTGGTGAGGGGAATAAGAACTCGACTGGCTGCCCAGTTGACAGTGGGTTCTGTGGCACATAGCCAGGGAAAACCAAGGATGATGTTTTCCTTGCCTTCATTGATGATGTAGAAGGCAATGTGTTGGGTAATGCCTCCAATCTGGATGAAGAGTACTGCTTCAAAGTAGCAGGTCATGTTTAGGAATGTGTCAGCATTCCTGATAGTGAAAGGTTTGGCAATGGGAGTGATGTGGATGTTGTGGCATTTTACAAAGTCCCAGTCAATGCAGTTGATCTGGGCTCCAGAGTTGAGGATGGTGGTGGTGTTGACAGCTTTTAGTGTGAGTAGAGAAACAATCAATTTGATGGGTAGATACAGAGAATTCCATTTCTTTAGCTCACTACTTGTGGAGGATACTGGCATCAATACAGTCCTCCTGATCAAAAATCCTTCCCAAAGGCTTCCTCTCCCAACCTTCGGATAGTTTTATTGTCATGGTCAGCTTCTTCTAAGGTCGCGGACCCTTCCACCACTGCTACCTTAGGGGCATGGAAAGGGTTGGTGGTTTGTTGAGGGCAAGAATTTCAGGGGCATTCTTGGGCCATGTGGCCCAGCTGATGGCACCTGAAGCATTGACTCTCTTTTCTATATTAATCCCATTCTTTGTCAGTGAGACAGGTAAGGTGGTTGACATCCATGGCATTAGGGTCACAGGCAGGGGCAGTTGAGGTAGTTTTCAGGGTGACGGTGAGAGTGAAGACTGCATGGGTCCTCATGCTGTATTGCTTGGCCATGACTGTGACAAAGCATTTCTGTGAATAGAACTGGTTGATTTTCTTGTACCAGTTCTTAGGAGTTGTGGGAATGGTATTGAGACCATAGATGCAGTCCAAGAGCCAGGGAGGAATGCCAGCACAAAGGTAGTGAATGATGGTGGTGGTGTTGGCAGTGTTGTCAAGCTTGGCCTCAACAACCTTGAGCTTGAACTTGGCAAGATACTTTGGTAGGTAATCATCTGAATGAATGCGGGTGTTGGTAAGCCAGGTAGTGGCTTTGGCCTCTGCCTGGGTGTTCAAGAACATCCCATTAAGGTCTGAGACAAAGCTGGTAAAGGTGCTGAAGGATCTGGCATTCAGGGCAGTCTTGATGCAGACAGCTGCCCAGTGTTATGCTTGGCGCAGGTAGTGACAAGCGTAGACTTGGAAGCTTCAACAGTGGGTCGATGGTTCAAGGGTTCTGCATATTGATGACGTGGTCAGTTGAACGTGTTCGGAGTAAGGCCGCAAGGGAGAGGGCTTAGCTACTCCTCAAGGGTTCGGTGTACAGACTGCACTAGGGAGCAAGTCGGGTCAGTGTGACGAGGATGACCAAGCAAAGGCAAGGTTGGACAAGGTTCAAGGAAATGAAGCTAAGATTTGAGTAAGACTAGCTTAGAGTACATGGTATGGAAAGTGAGGTCTTATATACTCATAAGTAATGTGTATGGACCAAGCAGTGCATAGAAGGGAAATGGAAACCATATGACAAAAGAAAGTCAGAAAAGGAAATCAGAGTCCGAGCCCAATCGGGCATATCGTATACAGGATGACGAAGTGAAACAGAAATGAAAAGAGAAGTCTGAGTTGGATCAGACAAAGCATAAGCAAGTATGACAAATGTTCCATAGGATTGGATGTACACATATGAAGGAAAAGTAAGCATCCGGTTGGGCAGATGCTGCAGTGTCTATTGTGAGAAAAAGGAAAAAGAAATAGTGTCCATTGAGTGTAGTGGGTGAAATGTAACATTACCCCCTTACTAGGATTGAGATGACCCTATCTAGAAATCCCTGGAATACATCCCAGGGGAGCCAGTCATGTTGGCATAAGTGGAATCATCCCATACATCGTCTTGGTCATAGGTATACGACAGTGAAGATATCCTGGTTTCTAGGGGACGCGAGCATGGAGGTGGAATAGGAACAGGGCAGGTAGGCAAGGATACAGACTGGTTAGCGGTCATTGAGCCCAAAGAGGAAGCGCTACTACAATGACTAGAGTGCTGAGATGATGTGGAGGGAGAGGATACCGGAGTACATCTGTGAAGAGGGCACTGGGCTTGAGTATGGCCAGGTGCAAAGTGAAGACAATGGGGACAGCAGTAAAGGTCGCATTGGATTCGAATGTGACCTAGGCAACAACATTTGAAACATGCCTGATGGTATCAGTGATGGCTGGGTGGCAGGGGTTCTGTGGGCCGGTCTAGTCGTTCAGCATGGTCCAAGGTTTCTTCTTCTTTGGTGTTAAGTGGGGACGATGACGGGGAGGGAGTGACATCGAAGGTGACATGGCGGGAGGTGGGATTAGTTACCCCTTCAGGAGTGATCAAGGTTTCAGTGTGGGATAGAGGGACAGGGTGCGCCAGCTCAGCTTGGATGGCGGTCAGGGGAACTGTGATAGGGCGAAGGATGGTGGACTGAGCGTCTGACAAACAAGAGGACGGAGTAGGGTTTGGTGGTTGCAAGGTAGCCATGTAAGCATCCACATCTTTCAACAGTTCATCCATTCCAAGCTGGTAGAGGGCCATAAGGAGGGCATCATGTTGGTTAGCCCAGTGGAACTTGAGGATGGTAGGGATAGAAACAGGCCTAGCCTGGGTGGAGTGTGTGTCTCGTAAATATCCTAAGTGCAGATAAATGGAGCAGTTATCTAAGTAAGCTTTGTATAATACATCAAGAGGTGAATGAGGCTCAAGGACATGGTTGATGATGGTGACAAGTTGGGAGTCTTAAACCATCATGGACATGAGGAGATGGGTTTCTTGGTCAGCATCATCATAGGTGTGAAGACGGGAGGCAAAGACAGGACAAGGGAAAGGAAGGGGCAAGGGTGGAGGAGTGGGAACGGTGGAGGGAGTAGGAGCAGCAGAGTTGGCGTCGGTGGACATGGTGGTTTGTGGTCAAGAGTAGGATGAGCGGGGTTTAGACCACAGGGACTTCTTGTACTCCTGGAGAATGACCTGTGCGTGAGAGAACTCACTTTTGGGAAGCCAAGTGTCTTCTTTGGCCGAATACCCCTTCCATCAGACCAGGTACTTCCGACGGAAGGGAGCTCTACGATGATGTATGATCTTTTCAATTTTGAAGTGTTCTTCATCATTGATAAGATCAGGGGGTGATGCTAGGAAGTTCTGTCCATAGACGGGGTTCTTGTGATATAGGGATAGAAGGGAGGCATGGAACACGTTATGAATTTTCCACATGGCGGGAATGCAGAGTCTGTAGGTAATGGAAGAAAGAACAGCAGTGATGGTAAAGGGTCCTTCCCTTTTTGCAGCGAACTTGGGATTGGGAAGAGAATGCTTTAAATTCTGTCCCTCAAGTCATACCTTGTCCCCAACTTTGAATGGTGAGAAGGCTTTGAAGTTTTGGGCCTTCATAGTCTGGCGAGTGAGTCCATGAGTGGCAAGGGCTTCTTCACATGCTGTGGAGAGGGCCTTGAAGTGGGATTCCACAGCAGGGATATCAGTTTCCGAGATGACCATGGGGAAAGGATGAGGTTCATATCCCATCATCAGGTAAAATGGGGATTTCCCTGTGACAGAATGAGGGCGGTGATTATGAGTGAATTCGGCTAGGGTGGTGTGTTCTGCCCAAGCTGAGGGGTTACTGTTACAGAAGATTTGGAGATAGGTCTCAATCTCCTGGTTGACCCATTTGGTCTCTCTGTCTGTTTGGGGATGGTAGGCTGTGGAGAGGGCTAGTTCATAGCCGAGGAGTCTTCCAAGTTCTTTGGCAAAAGAGGATGCAAACTGGGGTCCATGGTCAGAGATTATTTTATCATACAGGCTGAACCTTTTGTATACAGTTTCATGGAAAAGAGCGGCAATGTTGGCGGCAGTGGCAGACTTCTTGGTGGGGCAGAGAATTACCCCCTTACTAAGGCCGTGGTTGACCATGACCAACAAGGAATCAAAACCAGCGGAAATAGGGAGGTCGGTGATCAGATCACAGGAGATCTGTTGAAAGAGATGGGAGGTGGTGGAGCAGATTGGGGACAGAGGGGGGTGAGTAGGGTGTGTGTTCACCTTGTGCTGCTGACACGTAGCACACCTGGCTACATATTGGTGGACAAAGAATGCGAGTCCCAGCCACCAGAATTCAGCTGCTACGAGCTGATGGGTTTTGAGAACACCGGGATGACCAGCAGTAGGGTGATCATGGTGTCGGAAGACAATAGAGCAGCAGAGATCAGTGTTGGTGGGAATGTATACTTGGTTCTGGTACATAAGGATCCTGGCGTCGAATTTCCAGTCAGATAGATGAGACCAGAATCAAGCCAGGAGCTTGCTGGGGAGGGCATGAAGAGCGTCGAGGACAAGAGGGTCAGTGGAGGAGGAGGACGCAATCTTGTCAGAGAGATCTTTGTCAATCAAGCTGATAAAGAGGGAATTGGGAAGAAGAGTGATGTCTTTGTTGTTGGTGTCAGATTCGAGAATGTGGTCAGGGTGGCAGGAGAGTGCATCGGGGGTGGAAAGATCTTTCCCAGGAATGTGGGAAAACTGGAGGTCGTACTCCGAGAGGTCAAGAAGCCACCATGCTTGTCGGCAGTTCAACTTTTGAGGTTGTTGGAAGTACGTGAGGTTCTTGTGGTTGGTAAAGACCTGGACAGGGTGAAGGGCACTGAGGAGGTAGTGGCACCAGGCTTCAAGAGCTCTCATAATGGCGAGAAGCTCCTGATCATAGATATCATAATTATGTTCAGCCAGGCTGAATGTCTGAGAGAGGTAAATACAAGGTTGCCATTTGTGGTTGGCATTGCACTGAAGAAGGACTCCTCCCAAAGCATACTTAGAGGTGTCGGTGGAGATGGCAAAGGGTGCAGAGAGGTCAGAGAGTTGAAGAACTGGTTGGGCTGTGAAGATGCCTTTGAGTTCCTCAAAGGCAGCTTGGCAGGTAGGAGTCCAAGCCCAGGGTTGATTCTTCTTAGTGAGGTCAAGGAGGGGATGCGCAATGTCCAAGTAGTGGGGAATGAAACAGCGATAGAAATTGGCAAAGCTGAGGAAAGATCGGACATCACAGACCTTGGTGGGGACTGGCCAATCTTTTAGACCAGTGACCTTGGTTGGATCCATGGCGAGGGATCCGGGTTTGATTACTATCCCAAGATAGTCCACTTCTCTCACGTGGAACATACACTTCTCAAGCTTTAAATAAAGATTGAGTTCCTTCATTCGTTGGAGAACTCAGTGTACGCGTTCTTGGTGAACTGCAGGGTTGTCGTCAGAGTAAATCAGGAGGTCATTCATGTAAATGATGAGCCATCCTTCTGCGATCATGTCCCTAAAAGAGTCTATCATGAAATGCTGGAACATGGGAGGGGAATTGGTCATGCCAAAGAACATGACAGTGGGCTCAAAGAGTCTGCGATGGGTAACAAACACGGCCTTCCATTGGTCTCCTTCCTTTATGTGGACATTGTTGTACCCCCATCTGATGTCAAATTTGGTGAACAATTTGGTGTCCTTGAGCTTGTCAATCAGCTCGGAGATAAGGGGAAGGGGGTACGCATCTCAAATTGTATGTTCGTTTAGGTACCGGTAGTCTTGGCAAGGTCGGAGACCTCCGTCCTTCTTTTTAACGAAGAAGAAGGGTAAAGCTTGGGGGGACTTTGAAGGCCAGATCTTTCCAGACGTGAGGTTCTCATCGATAAACACATCGGTGGCTTTCCATTCTTCGGTAGACAAAGGGTAGAGTTTTCCAACCTTAGGAACAAAGGATTCCTTGAGGTTGATTGCGTGGTCATATGGGCGTGAGGGAGGAACATGGTTTGTCACTTCTTTGCTAAAGACAGAAGCGAAGTCAGAGTATTCAGGGGATAGGGTTTTCTTGGGTTTGGCGAGCTCAGCTTGAATAGCTAGCTTGGTTGACAGGGTGATCTTTCGGATCTGTGCCATAGCTTCAACATTGGCAAAACGAGATCTGAACCTTTGTATGCGGTAGATTTCAGCATGGTGATGAGCTTGTACCGTAAATGCTTCCTCATCCTCAGTTTGGCAGTATCAATGGAACCTGGAAAGTTCCTCAGGTTCAAGCGCAGTTTCATTGGGGAGGTTCTTGCGAGGTGAAGAAGTCGGAGAAGGATGGGAGGTTTTCATGATGAACACCATCCATTTGTTGCGTTGTATCTTCTCAAGGAGGGAAGACTTATCCTTGGTCAAAGGAATGAGGACTCGACTGGCTGCCCAGTCAATAGTGGGTTCGGTGGCGCAGAGCCAAGGAAAACTGAGGATTATGTTCTCCTTTCCTCCATTGATAACATAGAAGGCAATTCATTGAGTTACGCCCCCTATCTGGATGAAGAGCACCGCCTCAAAGCGGCAAGTTGTGTTTAAGGAAGTATCGGTGTTTCAAATGGCAAAGGGTTTGACAAGAGGGGATATGGGGATATCGTGGCATTTTACAAAGTCCTAGTCAATGCAGTTGATCTGGGCTCCAGAGTTGAGGATGGCAGTGGTGTTGACAGCTTTTAGTGTAAGCAGGGAAATGATCAGTTTGATTGGCAAATACAATGAGTTCCGTTTCTTTGGCCTACTACTGGTGGAGGATACTGGCATTGATGCAGTCCTCTGTATTAAAAATCCTTCCCAAAAGCTTCCTCTTCCAGCCTTCGGATCGTTTCATTGTCATGCACCTCCTCTATTGTGCCTGATCCTTCCACTACGGCGACCTTGGGAGCATGGAAGGGATTGGTGGTGCCCTAGGGATAAGAGTTCTGGGGGCACTCTCGAGCCATGTGGCCTAGTTGGCAAGACCTGAAGCATCTCCCTTCTTTCCTATATTGGTCTCATTCCTTATCAGTGAGACAGGTAAGGCAATCAATGTCCATAGCATTGGGATCGTGAGCGGGGGTTGAGGTGGTTTTTGGAGTGATGGTGGGGGAGAAGACGGCATGGGTTCAGGTACTGTGTTGTTTTGCCACAGCAGTGGTGAAACGTTTCTGGGAATAGAACTGGTCAATTTTCTTGTACCAGTTTTCAGGGGTCATGGGGATAGTGTCAAGACCGTAGATTCGGTCAGAGAGCCAGGGAGGGATGCTGGCACAGAGGTAGTGGATAATAGTGGCAGCATTGGCGGTGTTGTCAAGCTTAGCCTCAACGACTTTGAGCTTGAACTCGGCGAGGTATTTGGGTAGATAGTTGTCCGAGCGGATGCGCGTGTTGGTAAGCCAGGTAGTGGCTTCAGCCTCAGCCTGGATGTTGAGGAACATCCCATTGAAATCTGAGACAAAGTCTTTGAAGGTGCTGAAGGACCTGGTGTTGAGGGCGGTGCGAGTACAGACAGCTGCCCAGCTCTTGGTAGTGCCTTCAGTCATGAAGGAGAGGGTGAAGCCAACCTTCTTGTTGTTATTGTTGTACAAGTCTTGGTTGATGAGCAAGTAAGTTCTGACAGAGTTAAGCCAGAATTCGGCGGTGGCAGGGGATCTATTGTAGGATTTCGGTGTGTTCAACCGAAGCTCAGTGGACTTGGTTGTCATGGTAATCAAGGGTGGGGGTACGGGGATGGTTGGGGTTCGTTGTGGAGATGGAGAACAGTTTTGAGGTATCTGTAGCTGTAAGGAAAGCTGTTGGGCAAGGACTGAGACGTTGGAGGATTCTGGGGCGATGGGGATCGAGGGAAGATTCAAGGATTTGAGGAGATCTAGGTCTTTCTGAGGAGTGACAGCTCACTCAGGCTTGGAGTCAGAGGGATCTGGGGGAGGTGTGCGCCAATGGTGACAACCGTGGCAGGAGAACAGGTTTCAGGGATTGATGGTGACAGTGGAGTAGGCACTGCTAGAAAGCAGGCCAGAGAGGAAGCTAGTCTTTTGTTACACTTGGCGCGGGTAGCAACAAGTGTAGACTTGGAAGCTTCAACAGTGGGTTGATGGTTCAAGGGTTCCATGTATCGACGACATAGTCAGTCGAACGGGTTTGGGGTAAGGCTGCAAGGGAGAGGGCTTAGCTACTCCTCAAGGGTTCAGTGTACCGACTGCACTAGGGAGCAAGTCGGGTTGGTGTGACAAGGACGACCAAGTGAAGGCGAGGTCGGACAAGGTTTGAGGAAATGAAGCTAAGATTCAAGTAAGACTAGCTTAGAGTACATGGTATGGAAAGTGAGGTCTTATATACTCGTAAGTAATGTGTACGGACCAAGCGGTGCATAGAAGGGAAATGGAAACCATACGACAAAAGAAAGTCAGAAAAGGAAATCAGAGTCTGAGCCCAATCAGGCATATCATATACAGGATGACGAAGTGAAACAGAAATGAAAAGAGAAGTCCAAGTTGGATCAGACAAAGCATAAGCAAGTATGACAAATGTTCCATAGGATTGGATGTACACATATGAAGGAAAAGTAAGCATCCGGTTGGGCAGATGCTGCAGTGTCTATCATGAAAAAAAGGAAAAAGAAATAATGTCCATCGAGTGTAGTGGACGAAACGTAACACCCAGCTCTTGGCAGTGCCCTTGGTCATGAAAGAAAGGGTGAACCCAATCTTGTTGTTGTTGTTGTTATAGAGGTTCTGGTTGATAAGCAAGTACATTCTGATGAAGTTAAGCCAGAACTTAGTGGTGCTGGGCAAGCCATTGTAGGCCTTTGGGGTATTCAACCTAAGCTCAGTGGGCTTGGTCAACATGATAGATGATAATGGGAGTGCAGGAGGAATCAAGGTATGCTGTGGGGATGGAGATCAGTGTCGAGGTATGTTCAGTTGTAAAAAAAGCTGCTAGACAAGGGCAGATACATCAAAGGATTCAGGAACAATGGAGATCAAGGGGAGATCTAGTGATTCAAGGGGATTGAGGTCTTCCTGAGGAGTGGAAGCTCACTCAGGTTCTGAGTCTGATGGTTCTGGGGGAGGGGTGTGCCAATGACAACCATGGCATGAGAAGGGGTTCTGGGTGTCGATGGTGGTGAAGTGGGGTTGGCACTGCTAGAGAGCAGGCCAGAAGAGAAGCTAGTCTTTTGTTATGCTTGGCACAGGTAGCGATGAGTGTAGACTCAAGAGCTTCAGCAATGGGTTGGTGGGTTGATGGTTCCATATATCAACAACAAAGTCAGTTGAACAGGCTCTGAGTAAGGGGCCACTTGGAAGAGGATGAGGCTACTCCTCAAGGGTTTGGTGTGCCAACAGTGCTCAGGAACTGGTCAGATCAAAGTGGCAAGAGTGACCAAGTGAGAGCAAGGTCAAGTGAGGTTCAATGTGATGAAGCTAAGATTTGAGTAAGACTAGCTTGGAGTACATGGTAACACACACAGACCAAGCTATATGTGCAAAGAAAAAGGAAATCATACAATGTGCAAAACCAAGAAAGGAAATTGGAGTCCAAGTCTGATCAGGTGTAATATAAACACAATGACAAAGAAGATGGAAATGAAAAGGAAGTCTAAGTTGGATTGGACAATGCATAAGCAGATATGACAAGTGTTCCATAGGGTCAGATGTACACATACAAAGAAAGAGTAAGCATCTGGTTGGGTGGACAAAGGCAGTGTCTAATCGTAAAGGAAAAGAAAAGTAATAGTGTTCTTGAGCATGGTAGGCAAAATGTAACATCAATCACAGACATCAGTCTTATTAAGCATATGGGTTTTTATACCTCAATACACAAAAGAAGCTATTGATCATGTCACCATTGAATGCACATAAAGGGTTTTTTTCTACTTTTCCTGATATGATTGGTGATTTCCTTTTTGATCTTGGTCATGACTGCTATATGTTCAGAATCAACATGGCTCTCAACTCATAGCTTTATTGTGTTGAAGAGGATAACAGATCATGATCTGTGATACCTGATTTCCAGCTAGTTGTTATGCTTAGTGTACCTTAAGGGAGATCTGACCAAGAGACAAAGGACCAGGGACAGGATACTTACAAAGAGGTACAACTCAGCCCAAGGTGAGACCACAATCAAGAGATCAGACTAGAGACCAAAAATGAAATATTTATTTGGATGAAAGACCACTGAGCAGAACTCAGGCAGAGAGAACAACTCAAGAATATGCTGGATTGCACAGATTGAGAATGGAGTACAAACATGCAAGTGCTGTGGTTTAAATAGAGAGGGACACATAAGTATGGAACACTGTAGAATGCAAGAGAAATCAGAGAATAAGTAAGCAGCTATGATGACCATTGCTGCAGAGACAAAAAGAGAACAAAAGATGAACTAAATACAGGAATAAGTATGGAACACCATAGAATGCAAGAGAAATTGGAGGATAAGTAAGCAGCTATGACGACCATTGCTATGAAGACAAAAAGAGAACAAAGGATAAACTAAATATGGGAAGGAATAATCAGAGAACTGATATGGGAAACATATACCTCTGGACTGCCAGTGACCATGAGAAAATGTTCATAATCATAATAGAAAATGCCCAAGATAACAGAGTGACATGGGCATAGGATAGAGAGAAAGAAAACATGTGGATAAGGGGTAAAAACCATAACACTTGTGATTGTCTCAAACAAATAGTCACTGGAAATCCTACTTTCAATCTTGTATTCATGCTCACTATCATAAAAAAGTCAAAATAGGACTCTTCAAGAAACAAGCCTCTCCTTGTGCAACAATTGCAAGTTTTGTTGACACAGGATTCTCTTCTTTCCTCTTAGGATTTCAAATTAGGATAATTGAAAATGGATGATATGTTGGTTGTAATGAAAGTGGAAGGATAGATATGTAGGTATAGCACTCATCCACTTTCATTTGGGATACAATAACAAAAAGATGATGCATTGTGTGAGATTTATTGAATTGGCAGAGTTTTGGCTTGATAGAGCATTAGTACCCAAGTATGGATACTAGGGTTGTAATAAGATAGGGTTTAATGTGGGGTAATGACATCAAGTGAGGTAAGAGTGAAATGAAACCAGGAGTGAATGATTATGGATTCATTATGGCATTGTATATACATATTATGTGCTATATTTATATGTTATATAAAGTGGAGTTTAAACCTTAGTTAATTGATTGCTTGAATCAACAAACCTATCATGTAATCTGAGTGTGACTTATACTGAGTCATTTCTAGTTATGTATACTGTATTGTAGTCACTCCTAGTTATTATGACTAGATCTGAGTCATACTGACTCATAGTGACCAGTTGTAACTCATGGTGAGTTATGTTTGTTGTAGAATATTCTTAACACAGCCTCTATGACTCATAATGAGTCATATTGGGTCAATCTCTAATGGTCTATTGGAACCATTAGGTTAGGATGCTATTAGGATCAACCTAATGTTGATTAGTATCTTATGTTCATTAGGGTTCTTGACTACTGATTGCTAGTAATCAGTCAGGCTAATGACTAGCTAGTCAAGTATATGACTAGTTATTCATATCCTTAGTCCAGTTTTTCTGATAACCAGCCAGACTTATATCAGACTCTCAACAGGTCATTATCCTGAAGCAATTCATCTGGATTTCCATCTAATATGTTGAGCTCAAGGTCTATTTCCATACTCAATCTGGTTCCCTTGTCATCAGTAATCCTGATAAGAATGATTACTCAGCATGTGAGGTATGTATGTATTGCATTTTGTTACTTGTTGCTGATTAACATGCTTGTAGACACTTCTCCCTGGCATTCAGATGGAAAATGTATTCCTTGTGTTCCTTGATGCCTTGGAGAATCTGAAGGAGTTGCTGATCC
>JBBPMG010000487.1:0-19073 GCA_038090195.1 Boletellus deceptivus | reverse complement strand
AATTGGTATCAGATATCTATAGATGTAGTGTACACTGATGTAAACAGTAGGATAGTATATAAGGGACACCACCAACTCACTGGAGGACCCAGTCTTGTCCTCCTTGAGCTTGCCTGCTCAGATCCAGCACTTGACTCCTTGACCTAACAACACAAGGTTACCAGCTTGGTCTGGTAAGCAGTTGTTTCAGTGGGCTCTGGAGCAGAGGAGATTTGAGTGAAAAGAGGGGAAGGTGACAGTGTGGGAGGAGCAAAAGAGGGAGAAGAACAAGGTGGGATAGGGAGACTTTCTACAGAAGAATGATAGCAGTTGCAAGCATCCAGAGTAAGAGTAAAAAAGATGTGGCAAAAAACTGGATATACAAGTGTTGGGTCAAGATGCTCAACAAAGGTAGAGAAACTGTATAAGTGTAAGGTGGTCAGAACATGCTCAGGAATACAATTAACAAGCATGTAAAGTGGGAGACTGAAAGCAACAGGTAAATTGGAAGATGCAGAATGGTGGTGGTAAGATTGAACTTGGGAAGCATCAAAGAAGGTGCATATGAGTTCCTGTGAGACAAGATCTTCCTCATACAAGGGGTCAGCCTTGAGAGCATGGATGAGGGTGGGCACTGTGAGGATGGTAGCATAGAGAATGTTGATGGAGAAAGTAGGAAGAAAGGTAGGATAAACAGGATGTGTTATGGTTTCTTATGGGCTTACCCACTCAACAACCTTGTTCTTCAACTCCTCATCTTCTCCTGTGTTCCTGTCTCCTTATATCAATGACTCAATCCTGCCACTGAATCTGATAGATACAGTAATTCCCCTCAATGAGGAGACATTACCATTATACCTTGACTTGTTGTCCATTCTGTAAGCTGCATTTCCTCATTTGTACTATAGGTGTTACACTTCCACATCCAGACATTACCACTCCCACAGTGTATCTCTCACTACACCACATTTCCCCAATTCCCATATCGAGTAACTCCAACTACTAAAGACAGTACTACCATCTCCAGTTGGTATAGCAATGCTCAAGTATTTATATGAGTCCATATACAATACTTTTCCCTAGCTAGTTCTACACAATCTATGCATAGTTACTAGCCATCCATGAGTCCTACCCGAGGGAAAGATAGTGAGACCAGGATCTCTATTAGTCTCACACTACTATTGAAGTGTGCTCAACAGCTAGGACTATGTGTACATGTAACAAAAGAACTAGCTTGTCCCTTGGCCCCTGCTATTAAGCAGAAGGGTCCAAATCTCTAACATCACATCATACCATGCACCCAGTGAAGAACAAGAACACAAGGAAGTGTTCTATACTGAGGATGAAGGAACTCTGTCCCAAGCAAACCAGCCATTACCCTACAAGAACCCCTATCAGACTGCTTCACCTATATTGCAAAGACTTGCAGGAAGACCTTCCCCTGCCATGAACCCAACACGAATGAGAAGACCTTCCTCCTCGTTACTAGCCCTGGTACAGCCAGCTGCACCAGTAATAACTACCAAAGAACAGCCATGTCCCTCACCATTACCCTCTTCTCGGATTCATATCCAACCCCCCACTTTGGAACCTTCAGAATCTTCAGACCACAACAAGGAAATGGCTGATGCTACAACTGGAAATAAGGATGAAAGGAAAGGGGAACTTCGAGCAGCCCTCCCCAGAGACTTCTCTGGACAGAAAGAAGACACAGAACGATGGATCATGTCAATGAATGCCTACTTTGCCATTAATGACCACATCTACAAAAAAGACAAACTGGCAATGATCCTCACTTGCCTAAATAAACTAACAAAGGGGAGGGGTGCAGCATTCACAGAGAGCTGGTACAACAAGGCCCTGGACTCTACCTACGATGATTTTGTGGCAGCCTTTTGAGCTGTGTTCGTCCCATCTGGACTAAAAGAAAGGGCAAGGAATGCCATCTATGATCTTAAACAGAGCGACTTCCTGGACTTGGAAGAAAGGAACATTCTCCAGAGGTTAAAAAGGGAGAGCTTCAACTCCTATGCTACAGTGCTTGAATTACAGGTATATCGAAGCAGACTAGAAGAAGACCACAATGACATTCTTATAGATGTCCTTCATAGAGGAGTGGACAGGAAGTTGGCCAATGCCATGGCCACCCTAAACCCCCAACCTGACAGTTGGAAAGACTGGATCAAGCAAGCCCACATGTTCAATGAGAATTTCCAGAGATTAAAGAAAATCAGGGAGCGAACTCACTACATCCTGTATACCTCTTCACCTTCCAGGAATACCCCTGCTCAAGATCCTAATGCCATGGATATCAATTCTGTTCAACTGTCCCCCATGGAGAGAGCAGAACACATGTGAAACAACAAATGTTTTGTATGTCATTGGGTTGGATGTTGATCTACCAACCATAAGAAAGGAGGAGCCCATCTCCTACCAAGGAATTGATCCCAAACCACCATGGCTCAAACAACTACAGATGTACTAGGAGAATTCATTCAAAATAGTGATCTCTCCAGAAATGAGCTACTTAGGATTCTCAAAGTCTGTACATCTCCAGACAAAGCACAGGAAGTTCAGGGTACTACACTAGAACTGGATTTCTGATATGGAGGACAGAAGCAATGGCTGTACCTCCTTTGAAACTCACACCAGTTTTTGTATTAGGAGTCAACTCTAGAGCAATCAAACTTCCAATTTACCTTTACAAAGATGACACAAGAAAACCCATTGCAGTAACCGCTTTGGTCAACAGCAGAGCCACCAGGTGCTTCATCCACAAACACCTCATACAAGCAAATCAGTGGAAAACCACCTGACTTCCATTACCCTTTGTCACAAACAATATTGACAGATCCACAAATCAAGGAGGATTAATATGACATTCAGTCAGCATCATGTTATGAATCAGGGAACAAAAGGAGACATGAGAATTCCTAGTACTAGACTGCAGGAAAGAACAAGTCATCCTGGGAATGACCTGGCTCCAAGAGACTAACCCAAAAATCAATTGGACTACTGGAAGAGTGGAGATTTGATCCCCTCCAAAAAGGCCTGATCTAGTGGAACAAAGATATATTTTATGATACCTGGAGCTGGACCACATGACCATTACCCGAACCACCTTATCCACTGAATTAGCCCAGAAAAATATCTCTGCGGATGCTGCCCTACTTGAAATATTTTCTGAATACAGAGACATCTTTGAGGAATCCACAGAAGGAGAACTGCCCCCATTGAGACCTTATGACCATGTGATAGAAGTCACATGTGACTTCTTGCCTAAGATAGTCAAGGCATACCCACTCAATCCAACAGAGCTGGAAACCTGTAGGAAATTCATAGATGAACACCTTACCTCAGGAAAAATCCGCCTGTCCAAATCTCCACAAGCTTCATCCTTCTTCTTTGTACAAAAGAAGGATAGAGGACTTCAATCTTGCCAAGATTACTGATATTTAAACCAGCATACTGTGAAAAACACATACCCGCTTCCCTTGATCTCCAACCTAATCAATTGATTAAAGGACTCCACCATCTTCACCAAGTTTGACATATGATGGGGATACAATAATGTTTGCATAAAGGACAAAGATACCTGGAATGCAGCTTTCATCACCCCCTTTGGGCTCTTCAAGCTGACAGTCATGTTTTTTGGACTTTGTAATTCACCTCCAACCTTCTAAGCCCTTATGGACAACATGTTCTGCAACATGGTAGTGGAAGGATGGCTCCTAATCTATGTGAACAACCTCATCATCCACACAGATGGATATTTGGCTTTACATCATCAGCAAACAAAGCAGGTACTCCACTGAATGAGAGAACATAAGTTTTATCTCAAACTCTCTAAATGTTTTTTCAATGTCAATGAGGTGGAATACTTGGGAATGATCATCCAACCAGGACAGATTATGCTGGACCTGGTGAAACTCCAAGCCATTCGAGATTGGTGGCCACCACAATCAGTCAAAGCAGTTTGATCATTTTTGGAGTTTTGCAATTTCTACTGAAAATTCATCCCTAACTTTTCCGAAGTCAGTCACCCTCTCCACAACTTGACCAAAAAGGGAACCCCCTGGAGCTGGACAGACCCATGCCACTTTATCTGTGCCTTAGAAGAATGGTGACATTACCTCTCAGACACCCAACATTTGGTAACTGTGATGACCAATCATAAGAATCTCACCTACTTTTGGCAGTCACAAAAGCTCTCTCAATGACAGGCCTGATGGATGTTATTTCTACAGGACTTCAACCTAGTCATCCAGCATGTCCCTGGAATGCACTTGACCCTGGCTGATGCGCTTTCCCGCTCCTCAAACCAGGATACAATCTCTGATAACCTTGGGGTGATCTTGCTTGACAGTATCCATTTTGCCTGTACCCTGGACATTGCACTTCACAATAAGATCACCCAGTCATCCTTGCAGGACCCTTTTGTGCTTGATGTCCTAGCAGTCTTGGAACAGGACTGCTCCATCCTACCCTGTGTCTCCCAACAGGACTGGCATTTCAACCAAGAGGCCCTCTATTTCAAAGGGTGACTCTACGTCCCAGAACCAGCTCACCATGATCTCATCCATGCCATCCACACCTCATCCATGGGCAGACATGCTAGCTATTTCTGGCTGTTACACCTGTTGCAATGTGACTATTGGTCTACATGACAAATACATCTCCAACCATAGCCCTCAATTAGCCTCAGCTTTTGCCAGAGAACTTGCCCACCTCCTGGAATATAACATTGCACTATCCACTGTTTACCATCCTCAAACTGATGGCAAGACTGAGTGTGCAAACCAGGAGCTAGAAACCTATCTATGCATCTTGTGTCAAGGAAACCCCCATATTTGATCAGAACTCCTTCCAATGGTGGAGTTCTCTCACAATGCTGCCACACATTCCACCACTAAGCAAATCCCTTTTTCTCTCATGATGGGATATGAACCCCATGCCTACCCGTCCCTTGGAAAGACTTTCCTCCCTGCTCTAGAAGAATGCTTCACACTTCTAAAAAGAGCTCAGGAGGAGGTGCAACATGCCCATCATATTGCTGGGCAACAAATGGCAGAATGGATCTGATCAAAATTCAAGCCTTGGAAAGTGGGTGACAAAGTCTGGCTAGATAACCAGAATCTCCAAATGTGGTACACCTCTCACAAACTGGCACCCCAGCAGGAAGGGCTATTTGAAATCAAAAGGGTTATCTCTCTGGTGGTCTACCAATTATGGCTTCCTCCCACCTGGAAGGTACACCCTGTGTTCCATGCCTCCTTACTATCACCTTACAGGGAGACTGCAGAACACAGTGTTGAGAAAGACTAGTAAAGGCTTAGTACATGCCCAGTTCATATAATGGACTGGACATAATATAACTAACTAGTCGAGTACCAACTGTGTCAAGTTCCAGAGGTTCCAGAACAACCAGAACTACCAGAACAATTGGAACATTCTACTACAATTATGCTAATACCAGTAGGATAAGTGTGACTTATGCATAACTTATCAATAGGTCATACAACCTTCTGGACTCGAGTCATTATGACTTGGTATGACTCAGATGGACTCATATCCAAGTCATATCAAGTCACAATGAGTCACAATGACTCATTCTATAATCATTGACATTGTGAGTCAGAGTGACTCATACTGAGTCATGATAAGATCACATGCTTCAAACATGAGTCACTTGGAGTCAGGATGACTCCAGACAACTCATTTTTAGGTTTATACTCAGATTCCTGACTAGTATAAAAGCAGCATCTAATGTACACAGTGCTGTAACGAATCTATAACCATTCACCCCTGGTTTCATTTTGCTCTTACCTCACCTGAGGCTATTGCCCCACATTAAACTCTATTCTATTGCAACCACAGTACCCATACTCGGGTACTGATACTCTACCAAGACTAAACTCTGCTAGTACAGTGAGTCTCACACTGTGCATCATCCCTTCATTGCTGTGCTCCAAGTGAAAGTGGATAGTGGTGCTGTACCTGCATATCCATCCTCCCACTTTCATTAATACCTTTGAGTGATTGGATCTGTTTTTTGGTTCCACAGAGGTATTTCCACAGTTCCAGTTGTCCAGTTGATTTTTGGGTTTGCCTCCTGGAGCCAGGTTATTCCCAATATAACCTGTTCTTTTCCACAATCTAGTACTAGGAATTGGTGTGTTTCTTCCTGTTCCCCAATTCACAACCGAAGGGTGACTGAGTGGCAAATGAGCCCTCCCTGACTGGTGGAGCCATTGACATTGTTTGTGACAAAGGGTTGTGGAAGTCTCTTTAATTTCCATTGATTGGCTTGTACAAGATGCTTGTGGACAAAACATCTGGTAGCTACACTATCAATGAGAGCGGTCACAGCAATGGGTTTGCTTGCCTGGTTTTTGTATAGGTGAATAGGGAGTTTGATTGCTCTAGAATTGGTTCCTAATACAAAAACTGGGGCAAGATTCTGAGGAGGCACAGCCATTGCTTCTGTCCTCCTTTCTAAAAATCCTCTCCTAAGGTTACTCCCTGGACTTCTTGTTCCTTGTCCAGGGAAATATAGACTTTGAGGATTCTGAGCAACTCATTTTGTGAAAGGTCACTATTCTGGATGAATTCTCCCAAGGCATCAGTGGTGGTTTGTGCAACTGCTACCTGGGGTTGATGCTTGGCTGGGGGGCAGTTCTCTCCCTTCTTATGGTTGGTGGAGCAGCATCCTACTTGATGGCAAACAAAGCATTTGTTGTTCCTCATATGCTCAGCTCTCTCCATGAGGGTGAGTCAGACTGAGTCAATGTCCATAGTGTTTGGATTGCAGGTAGGGTTCATCCTGGTGGAGGAGGCAAATGGGATATAATGGGTTTGCTCTCTGATCTTCTTCAGCCTTCTGGAATTCTCATCAAAGGTGTGGACTCATTTGATCCAATCCTTCCAACTTTCTGGTTGGGGGTTTAGGGTAGCCATGGCATTGGCTAATTTTCCATCTACTCCTTGTCAGAGTATGTCTATGAGGATGTCATCATGGTCCTCTTCTAGCCCACTTCTGTAGACCTGTAGTTCCAGGGCCATCGCATAGGAATCGAAGCTTCCCCATTTAAGGCATTGGAAAATGTTCCTCTTGTCCAAGTCTGGGAAATTGCTTTGTTTAAGATCATAGATGGCATTCTGTACTTGCTCTTTTAATCCTGATGGAACAAATGCAACTCAGAAAGCCTTCACAAAGTCATCATATGTGGAGTCCGCCACTTTATTGTACCAGCTCTCTGCAAACACCACCCCTCAACCTTTTGTCAACTTGTTAAGACAAGTGAGGATCATTGCTGGTTCATCTTTTTTATAGATGTGATCGTTGATTGCAAAATATGTGTTTATCAACATGATCCATCATTCTACATCCTCTTTTTGTCCAGAAAAGTCTCTTGGTAGGACTGCATGGAGTTCTCCTTTTCTTTCCTCTTTGTCTCTTTGGGTGGCATCAGCCATTTCTTCATTGGGATCCAATGGTTCTGAAGGTTCAGAGATGGGTGGCTGTATACAAATCTGAGGGGATGGTAGTGGCGAGGGTTGTGGCTGCTTTGTAGTAGTTACTACTGGCACAGCTGGCTGTACTGGGGCTAACAGCAAGAAGAAAGGTCTTCTCCTTCTTACTGGGTTTGTGGCAGGGGAGGGTCTTCCTGCAATCCTTCACAGAATAGGTAAAGTGCTCTGATAGGGGTTCTCATAGGGTAACAGATGGTTCTCTTGGGATAGGGTTCCTTTGTCCTCAGTATAGAACACTTCCTCATGTTCCTGTTCTTTGGAGAATGCATGGTATGACATGGTGTCAAAGGTTTGGACCCTTCTGCTAAATAGCAGGGGTCAAGGGACAAGCTAGTTCTTTTGTTATGTGTACACGTAGTCCTAGCTGTCAAGCGTGCTTCTGTAGTAGCACAAGACTAGTAGGGATCCAGGTCTCACTATCCTCCCACAGGTGGACTCATGGATGGACTAGAAACTACACATAGATTGCATAGAACTAGCTGAGGAAAAGTACTGTACATGGACTTGTATAAATACTTGAGCAGAGCTGTACCAACTGGATATGGTAGTACCACCTATAGTAGTCAGAGTTACTCAATATGGGAGTTGGGGAAATGCAGTGTAACAAGAGATACACCATGGGAGTGGGAACATCCAGAAGTGGAAGTGTAACATCTATAGTACAAATAAGGAAGCACAGCTCACAGAATGGATAACAAATTGAGCTATAGCAGTAACATTTCCTCATTGAGGGGGATTACTACATCTGAGAATGGAAACACATCATCTAAGAAGGGGGATGGGAACACCAGGGAATTGGAGGCCTGAAAGAACAATGATTGTAAGTGGGAGACCCCATAGGGAATTGTAACAATTTGAGTATTGAGTGAGTCTCACACTCTCTACTTCATCTCTTGGCTGTTCCTTGTTCTGCACTCCTGTTTGAGAGTTTAGCCTTTACTTCCAAAAATAACAAGGCTGAACTGTATTCTATTCTGGTTTATACACCCAAACCATGATCTGGTTAAGACTGGTGAGCTAGATTAATTTTAGCACATTTTCCATCTCTTTTAATGCTAATAAGCATCTTGTTAGTACAAATGCTTAATTGCAGTTCATGTCATGGTTTTTTTTTTTTCTAATTAAGCAGACATCAACCCCTGGGCAGAGACAGTATACTAATAGTATGGTTCATATGAAACATGATCCACACAGGATGGAATGCAGTCTGTGTAGGATGAGATATGGTCTGTGCAAGATGCAATGCAGCAGGAACAGCATGACAAACAACCAACATAGGACAGAATGTGGCAAGAACAGTTTGTGCAAGGCAAGCACAACACAGAATGCAGCATATATTTTTTGTGCAGAAAATATGCCATACAATATAGGGACTGAAGACAAAATTTCAGGCCTAAAACGTGACATGTGACGCGTGACTCATCAGCCGCTGCCCGCTCCTGATCTAGCTGCAACCGCTCCTACCTGTTCCCCACCCATTCTGTGCGCCCCAACACCCATACACTGCACCCATTGCGTTTGCACCCGGTCCGTTCGCGCACTCCACCCATGCAATATGTTTGGCCGAGGTGGCAATGAACGAAGCAAAGGACCCGACGTGATGGACAACCAAGACGCGAGTGGTGAAGCTGGGGGGTCCTGTTCGCCTAGTGGTGGGCAGTGGCGGTAGAACGCACCCCTTTGTAGTCATGTTTCGAGTGCCTGCTCCTCTGAGCAGTAGTTTATAATTGTATTCAATCTTTTGATTAACTACTATACCGAAAGAAAAGGACTGCTGTAGTGCACAGCACGAGTCGTGCTCTGCACGCGTCACCCAAGTCTGTACATATTGCCGAATCCTTGCTGAGTCTGTAGTACTCTGTACAGCACGGTACAGCCAATCACTGCACAGCCAATTTTGGTTTCACTAATTAGCGGGCCAGCTCAATCAACGAGCACCTTCGCATTCCTACACTTAAAGACGAATGGTAAGGAGTAAAAGTCGGAATGACGGTGTCTCCAGATCACCAGTGACTCAGATCAGTAGACTGGTCGATGGTCCTGACTCAGTAGTCCTGACCATCGGCTACCAGCGGCTACCACTCACCGTCTCACTGTGGCAAGTCCTGTAGCAATCACTCATGCAAGTTTCGAGTGCCTGTTCGAGTGCTTGCCCCATGACAGCCTGGTGGTGAGCGCCCACTTGACAACCGGTTAGTACTCCTGACAGTGTCATCCTGGAATAAACGAAGGGTATAAGATGCCATTGCCCTCGTCCTCGTGCTCTCGTTACGCATAAACAACTCACACTCTCCTCTGCAGACAATGATCTTTCAGCACGGATTTCTTGCCATCATCCTGCTTGCTTCAGCGACACAGGTTCCTGCATCTCCTCCCTTGCAGGCTCGCCGCGGTGCGACTCAGAATAGGTTGTTGAGGTCTGCAACCAATTCCACCACTGGCAAGTGGGGTGGTTTCAATTGGGCCGGTGCTGCACAGGAAGGACTGAACGTTCGTATCATCCCCTGTATCCGCATTCATCCATGATATCATCCCCCCCCTTTTCCTAGGGAACTTACACTTCCGTCACTGGTACCTTTACCATCCCCGAATTTTCCGGATCAAATGATGCTGGTGCTACTATATGGGTCGGCATCGATGGTAGCGGATGCAACGGTGGTATGCTCCAGATTGGTGCATTGATGTCGATTGGTCAAGGCAGACCCGTCGTTACCGGTGAGATCCAGATGTTGGATCTCCAGCGCGAACTGATTGTCGTCGCTTATTCATTGAAGCTTGGTACGCGTGGTACCCCGAGGCTGCCATTTATATTGACAACTTCCCCCTCCGAGTCGGTGATATTATCAAGGCTAGTGCCACCGTTTTCAGTCCTTACTCTGCTGGCACGGTATCTCTGGAAAACTTGTCCACCGGAAACGGCTTCAGCGAGCCTTTAACCTCTAACTATGCTCTTTGCGGGCAGAGCGCGGAATGGACACTCTCGGAGTATGCACTACCGAATGGCACCGCTGCTCCCCTGGTTGATTTTGGGTCCGCGACGTTCATTGATGCCCTGGCGTTCTCTCCAACTGGTGTCCCCGTCACCCCCTCTGGTGCCGTCCGCACGGACATAGCGCAGGGCAGGTGGGTCACGCACACCATTATCTATGATGGTAATGTCACCATCGAGTACCTACGTGACTGAGGGGGCGGACATGCGATTCCATCGTTCTGTAGGAGACAAACTGGCGAAATTTGCTCATGTACGTGTGCACTATGATCTGCTCTTCACGGCCTTGTTCCTAAGTGTGCCGATGTACCAGTATGTGAAAGTTGTGCCGAGTTTAACCAATGCGGGCGCGAAAGGAAGCGAATACGACTGTTCACCTTGCAAGGAGGGAAACCTGTGAGCGTAGATATGATGTGTAGACTAGCTGAGCACTACAACCTGGACAAAATCGGTACACTGAAGGCAAGAGAAAGTGCTAGCTTTGATCGTCGTAGGCACTGTGGTTGCCCGTGTCCAACGCTCTTTTGCGCTCGCCACCCTTAGGCGTCGTTGCTGTTCTTGTTATTCTCGTCACCCGAGGTAACATTGAGGCGATGCCGAGGCGCAGCTCGAGCTGACGGAAGAAGCGAATCGGTCGCTGCTCGAGCGTGCGGAAAGCCTAACGCTGACGACCCGTCACCTCCATGACACGAGGTGGAAGCACAAAAGTCAATCGTACTGCTGTTCCTCGACCGTTTCACGCTCAACGATGACAACGTCGAGGTGCTCACATCCCGTGAGATATCCATCTGCTTGCGGTTTTTCTCGGCCATGGACGGGACTGAGTGAATTCGGGGTGATTGCAAAGTGCTCATGTCTGACGAAGACTGCTTAACCAGGGCAGGGTAGGCGTCTTCGCACTGGATGACTCGAGAGATCTTGAATCATCATCGCTCATAGCATGTATATCATGGTGGCGACGTCTTCTTATCTCGAGCAGGGCCATCACAAGAGCCACCGCTGGCTGACATTCGAGTTCCGCCGGAGACGAAGAGAATTCCAGCTCGAAGTGAGCTCCGCGATCGGTGAGTCTATCCGTCGGCTTTCACAGCAACCCGAGTTGTTACAGTGAAAGCAAGGTACGTCTGTTTGAAGTGGTAGAAGGGTAGCAGAACACGGAACCTGCGACTGACTGGAATCAATCAGGTTGTTCCACGGGGCGCTGTAATCAGTGGTTCTACCAATGCGACCATCTGGATCGTTGTATCAGTTGGAACTCATTTTGAGCGCGTTTCGTGTTCCACTCTGGTCCGTTTACTTGACATGAGGTTTCTCCCTCTTGTCTTTCAGGTTTTGGGTCGCCAGTGGTCAGTATGGCTAGGTAGTGGGCGAAGGCGAGAGTGGCACAGATCTAGCGATGTGTTTTGTAATCCTCGAGTGTCCAGAAGCCTTGAACATCCACAGCAGATTACCGCTGACACACTCTAGGTCTGCGCCGCCTCTGAATTCTATAGCCCCAGACGCTGGGTGTGACAGGTTTACTGCCGTTGCGCGAACGGTCCAACCCAAGCCGGCGACGAAACCTCTCCTGTCTAATGTGGAACGACGGCGCACGCCAAGTCAGTGAAGCCAGCTCGGGTTGACGATGGAAACGGGATTGATTAAAGGTAGAGTGAACATGAGTAATGACCGTAGTACGCATACCACGCGAAGTAACTTGTTTCCAGTTGACCATCACATCGGAAGACGATTCTCGTGGGATGCGGTGCAGTCTTCCGTCATCACGACTCGAAGTCGTGGCTGCGAATAGCCAGAGCCTGCCCAGAGACCAATCTATCCATCCACTTGGTCAGGAAATACGATCCTTGTTGGACATGGATGTCTCGAGTTCAAGGAATGGTGCTTTCTCGGACTTGCGAGTTGCCAGTGGCCTCGTGGGAATCACGTGCACCGAAGACATGAATTTATTGGCCTCCTTGCGTCGGTTTCTTCGTGGCGATGGACGCGCTCTCTTCCATCGTCGACACGTCCGCCACGTCCTTGTACGTCTCCCTCTTCGCCATCGCGTTCAACCCGACCGCATGGAACATTGTCGCCCGTAATGGTACGCGCACTCGTGCTCGTCCGACCACTCTCCGACCCACACACGCACAGAGTACAGGAACAAGACGATCACCCGTCTCTTTGGTGGAAACGCACGCTACGGATGCTACTTTCTCGCCCTCCTCATCTTCTCGTTTGGCATCCTGCGCGACCACCTGTCCGTCTTTTTTTTTTTTTTTTTCTTTTGTCGTTCACACTCCCCCCCGCACTGACACGTTGTGGTGGGACCCTGTTCAAACAGCTACCAACGCGCGCTGGCAGACCAGCCCCGCATACCGCTCCTACCTGAGCCGTACGCGACCACGGTGCCCGTCATCACGTTTGCGCTCGGCCAGCTCTTTGTCCTCTCCTCGACGTACGCGCTCGGAATCACCGGCACCTTCCTCGGGGACTACTTTGGCATCCTGATGGACCACCGCGTGGAGGGATTTCCGTTCAACGTGCTCAGGGATCCCATGTACGTCGGCAGCACGCTCTGTTTTGCCGCCACTGCGCTCTGGTACGCTCTGGGTCGCTCTGACAGGGAAGGACGAGGCTGAACGCGGGGCTCTCGTTCTTTTTTTTTTTCTGCTGTAGGTATGAGCGCCCAGCTGGCTTATGGATCACGCTGTACGTGTACATCGTCTACCTCGTCGCTTTACGTTTCGAAGGGTATGTCCGTCCTTGCTATATCCTCGGCCTCGGTAACGTGTGTGTACAGGCCGTTCACCGACATGATCTATTCGAAACGTGGGGCGAAAAAGGAGTGAGCGCTTGAGGTTCGGGGATCTTGGTGCTGTGCTCCCGCCCTCATGACAGAACGCATGGCATGTTCGTACGTTGAGCAGGGTCGCTCGTGGATCGAGAACCCGGCGTTGGAATAAACATCTTTTGTTCTCTCTTGAGCGTGGTGGGAGCCTAGGCTACAGTTTTACAACGAAGGTGGTAATGGAGAATGCTGATAATGATGGCGAACGAAGGAGTCCATGGCTGAGCCTCGTGCACCCGGTGGTGATGGTTTGGTCATCTGGCCTCCTCGACATCTCCCTGTGGCTTCCTATTCCCCCCGATCAACCCCACTTGTTCCTCTTCGTCGGCATCGCTGAATATGGCCCCTCCGTTGTCTAGATCGTATTCAGCTTGCTGGAAACGCGTCTTGAACGGAATGTGCGCCGTTTTGGAGGCAAGGTCAGGGTAGTACTGTCTGTACGAAAAGTAGGCGACACCGAGGCCGAGCGCAGACCCCACGAGGACATCTTGCCAATGGTCTGTCACCGTCGCACAGAGAACGGATCTGAGCCATCGCTGCAGCGAGAAACGGAATGGACGCACGTCGAGAGTCCATCGTCCGCGTGATCGCCACCCACGTGGCAATCCCGAGCGGAACGAGCGTCAACCACGTTTTTGCCTGCCATCGAACGTATTCAGGACCTGTTGTGGTGGAGCGGATACGAAAAAAATGCGCTCACGGCGTGTCCGCGCGCGTCAAACAGGCGAAGCTTGCCCGCAAGGTAAAACGTGAGGAATCCGAGCCCCGCAAAAGCCACTGGTGGGGGTGGGTCCTTTGGTCAGTCCCCGTCCAGGCGTCAGGCACGGTGGTGCACGTACGACTGGCATGTCCGCTCGGGAAGCTGCGCCACCCGTCCTCGAGGAGACCCTTGGACGATTGGGTGCAGACGGCGGCGGTTGACAGGCCCCAGTGCGGATCCTCGGACCCGGCCGCGGGCTGGCAGCGCGCGATGACGTCTGTTTTGACAGGGTGGCGTTTAATGTCCTGGACATTGCCGACGAACGTGGTGAGGGGACGCACCAGGACGGGGACGGCCGACGGTCACCTTGACGAGTTGGGTGATCGAACCGGTGAGGGTGATCGACAACCAGACTGAGGTGGCACACGAGGTCAGTACGCGTCGGGCGCGCGGGGCGAGGACGTACGGCCGAGCGTGCTGTGGTGGAGGTCCCACCAGGACCGCATGAGGAGCAGGTTGACGACGACCTGTGCGCACAAGGGGAGCACGCCGCCGAGGAACCACTGCAGCTGTGACTATCGGGGTGTGGTGAGGAGCGGAAACGGGACGGGACGACGGGGGAGTGACGTACGCTGACACGTTGACGGGCCGCATAGCTAGGAAGCGGGATGAGCACGGAACACGTCCCCGACGGCACGCTTCGATCCACTCACGGGTAGCGCAGACTGCGGCGGACACGTCAGACGGGAATGCCAAGTGCCGTGAGGGGACGTACGAGGGATCCGCGAGCGAAAAGTGTCTCTTGAATCCGGTGACGTGGTCGGCGATGTAGTTCAAGAACCACCTGACGAGGGATGTCGTCGACACGGGCTTCGCGGACGAGCACGGCGTACCAGAAGACAAGGGTGATTATCCTGAAGAAGAATGCCATGAGTGAGTGTTCAGGCCTCCTCCGAGGTGCGCTCACCAGTCTGGGGCATAAGAGAGGGCAAACTGGCGGAGCGTGGGGCCACGTCTGTAAGGCGGGCTCGGCATGCTGAGTCTGGTGGTAGGACGGGAGGAAGAGGGAGCAGGAGCGAGAGAGAGCCCATTTAACGCACGACTCTGATCTGGCGTTCCCGGCCAGCGTGGGTCACACACGTTCGCTGCATGGACGAGGCCGGAAATCGCCACAGGTCCACTTTGTCTTCTTACGTTCGCCTCGGGTGTCCTGCCGCTCCTCCTGGACCGCAGCCTGGGCTCAAATTAGCCTTTATACCCACAGTGGAGCGGTCCTGTGGATCAAAAAGTCCAATCCGGGCATCGCTGGGAAGGATCAGCGGCCTGGGCAGCCCGGGTGTGGAAAGAGCGGACGGGGTGGCATCTCGTTCCACCTCGCTCTCGGTCGCCCGACGCATGCACGCGCAGAGACGGCTGTCCGTCGCTGTGGACTCGGACGAGCATCTCCGAGAGGTGTCCTCACGTTCATCCCACTGATCACCCGCGCTGAGTTTCAGGGAACAATGCGCGGCGCTCGTCGTCTGGCCCAGCGTACTCAGCGCGATGGGGTCTCGCCTCCTCTCCCGCTGATCATGACGACTGATGGGGCCAACAGGCACGGGTGCCCAGTGGACGATGCCGTCTGCGTGCCTGTGCTCCTCCGTGCAGGTTTACCTTGGTGTTTTCGCAGGCGTGTCTACGATGAGTGGTTGCCAACATGTGACATTTACATTTATAGCTGCCTCGACCACTCTGCTCGTGTGGCGTCTCTTCGGCAGCGTGCGCAGGCCCAAGTTCGAACGCGTATGTCTGCACTCCTGTACAGATCTGCTGCCCCTGGCCATGGGAGGTACCCTCGAAGCTTTCCGCGGTGCCAAAGACATCAAGTCGCAGCGCTGCCTGACGTGGAACCACAGGTGGTATCTAAGCGCCCGAACGAGCGAGCTGGGATTTCGTACTATGGCTATGGCCGATGAGTACTCCATAAGACTTGATGAGTAAACCCTTTCCAGGGAGATTATAGAGTTTAGAGTTCAGATTTCACCCTACCCGCTAGTTCGCGTCCCACGTTAGAGGCTCGTGCACCCGTCCTTTCTCGTCGACCATGGGTCTCCCTCTCCCAAGTCTTCCGATCCGCTCACCGACCTGCTGGAAAAGTCGTCGTCACGGGCAGCAAGCACGTAGTGCGAACTTGCGAGCGGGGACGGAGGAGGGGACGTCTGGTGCAGCTTCCTATCGTCGTCGCTGCAATTCTCCCCGTCTCGTCCGCCTCCCACCATTTCACAGGCTGTGGCTTGAAAGCTTGAGCTTCGGCTTTAAGCCCGACCCGATCACAGCCGACTAATCTCTCGGGGCCCCCAGAACTAGGCTCAACAGTCAGATCACAGCGCTCGCTGTCCCTTCGAAAAACTCGCATTTGCTGGGGGAAGTCTTGGCCAACTACGTGGGTAGTTGGCCGTATGGCGCAAATGTACACCCATCACCAGACGGTGTCATAAGCCTCCGGTTTCGATGAGGAGTGGGAACCTGTTGTTCCATCGTGTCCGACCGAAGGCAAGGCAGTGTATGTTAGCGCATGTATCACAAATACTGAAACTCGGATTTGGATCCCGACGATCTCGAGCACCTTCGATCCAAAGTAAACTCACCCATGGCATCAGAGCCGTAGCTAATAGTGACGTTACTGGGTCCTGCTGGCGACGCGGTATCGTGCCATGGGTAGTCGTAGTCAGCCCTAGAGTCCTAGTCTGCTATCCGTACACGTACGTCTACACTTGGTCCGAATGCAAAAAAAAAAAGAAAGGATGCGACCTGGACCTGACATCATCCGTAGGAAAATCAAGCCGCGTCCTAATAATCGCAATGTCCAGTGGCCTGCCCGAACCAAAATCAATCCATCAAGATCATGTATACGAAAAAAGAGGGCGAAACAACACGTACGCGATCACAACCATCAAAGTCGTCTTCCGAAAGCAGCCGTCCGTCAAGCAGCTTTCCCATGTGCGTTCGCGTAAACTGCATCCCTTTCCTCCTGAGCCCCATCAACTCCCTCACAGAAGGCAAAGGCGCGGTTTGGAAGGTATGTGTGCCTTGCAGGTGCCTTGGCCGATTGCCGGGTGCGATGAACCCATTGTACTCGACGTCGATGCCCTCTTCCCCCTCCAGGTCCCTCGTGTACACGCAAAGAAAACGACACAGTCGGATGTACGCCTCGTAGTCTTTTAGATACAGCTGCCCAGCGAAAACGTTCAACTGGTCCACAAGGAGAGACGGGGCAGTCCACCCGGGACGGACCGCGGGGACACTGTACAGGTCGAGAGTGTCGCAGGGTTTCATGGTCCTGGTGACACGGGGTGTGTATACATGAAGATGAGCACGATCGCTTGACCTGATGTGCGACAGCAAGTCGTTGGCCTCGTGGGGGCTCACAATCACAAGGACGTCCTTCCCCGCCATCGTCCCGGAGACAATCCATTGCACGGGACGTAAGTAGTCATCCACGTTCCACAAATAACCGACGGTCCTCTCGAAGTCTCTTGTCACCAGCACGAGCGAACTCCAAACGTCAGCCTCATCGCTGGCTGCAGAAGTTGCATCGAGCGTGTCGAAAGCTCCGCAGAAGGCCGTGGAATTTGTCGGAATGATCCCCGTCTGTACGAAGGAGATAATATCCTGATGGACCGAATGACTCGCAGGCAGTATCTTCGGGGGACGTTTCACTTCTGGCTCCTGTTCAGCTTCATGGACCAACTCCCGTTCTTGTTCTTCATCCAGACCTACATCACGGAGCGACAGAATCCCGAGTTCCACGCAACGCTGGCGGATAGCTGGACTGATCGTCATAGGCGAAACCGAAGCATCTCGAGGCCCATAAAGATCTTCCAAGGTCTTGGCCTCCCGTTTGAGCCACTTGTTCGACAGTTCCCTCGCCGTCAGTCGGTCTTGACAAAATCCCGACCAGGCGGCGTATCGGGATGCGTGGTCGGTCCCTTGTTGTACCCAGTGAGGGGCCCGCTGCTGGATGTCGCGACATGTCTCTCGTATCGCCCAGTGTAGGATGTCCATCGTATCAATACGATCCAAAGGACCTTTGCTGGCCACGGAACGGATATTCCGGTCGACCTCGAGAGGGGCGAAGAACATGATTGAATGGCCATGGCCGAGCTTGCGCATTCGCATACAGCCTACGATCGGTGAACAAGATTTACGAAAATTCAAGGTGCAAGGTCTACATACCTTGGGCTAAGCGGTCCTTGGTCACCTTGGGTCCGAGTGTGACCGCCGCTCGGAATCCACTCGGGAATTTGATGTCCGTACCACGCGTGTGTGCGTCATCTAGATACACGACGCATTGGTCCAACTGCTGTGTGAACGGAGAAGACGAAAAAAGGTGCGTGTTCCCATCCTTCGTGAGCACCGTCAGTTCGTCGTCGTCATCAAAGTAGATGGCGGCAGAGGCATCCGGGTTCATCTCCAACCACACTTTCGCCAGCTCGCGGTTCCCGAGTTCGAGCATCTGGGCTCCGACGTCCAAAAGAACACGGATCTCCGGTTTCTGGGCGGCCAAGATCTCGAGGAACTCGCGTGCAGTTCGGCGCTCCCCATTCTTGTGGCTCATGCACATGTAGTGTCTGTTCTCCGGTTGGAGTAGATAGGATAGTACCTTGGCATTCGTTCCTCGCTGATGGTCGGGGTCGCGTTGGGTGATGTGCAGGGGTAACAGATATTGGCCATCGTTGGTTCCCGAGAAGCCTTATACGCCGTTGAGAAAGCGAAGCACAGCAGCACATAAGCGTCCCGTGACTCACCAGTCAGCAAACGTTCTCGCTTCTCTGCCAAATCCCAGCCTGAACATGACAACTTGGAAGGAAACTCTTTGGCTTCCTTTGGGAACACGACCCTTGAAAGGTAAAAGTCGATCGTTGCTTTGTTTTTGGAGAACAGGGGAAGCAGGGTCTTCTGCCACTGTTCTGTCGACTTGATATTTATCCCATTCAGAGTCCGCAACGATTCTGGCACGGAGGAGCACTCTCGAACCCATAGGTCGTAGTCCACGGACGGGT
>JBBPMG010000486.1:0-19092 GCA_038090195.1 Boletellus deceptivus | reverse complement strand
CTGTTAAGACCGAATGG
Source organism: Boletellus deceptivus (assembly GCA_038090195.1). Lineage (NCBI taxonomy): Eukaryota > Fungi > Basidiomycota > Agaricomycetes > Boletales > Boletaceae > Boletellus > Boletellus deceptivus. The sequence goes on along the minus strand of JBBPMG010000486.1, from coordinate 19,075 downwards.
GAAATAGCTAACCGTTGGTTAATGAATATAATGAATGTACCCATAGAAAATCCATAGAATATTCAAATGAAGTCAGAAAAATATAGAAAAATACTAGAAAAATGCGGAAAGCTATGTAGAAAAATAGGGGAGTGTAACATATACAACTCCATGTATAGTACCAGTTCCCCAGCTAGTTCTACACAATCTATGTGTAGTTGCTAGTCATCCACGAGTCCAACCTACAGGAAGGATAGTGAGAACGGACTTCTATTAGTCTCACACTACTATTTCAGTGTGCTCAACAGCTAGAGCTATGTGTACATATAACAGTTCTGATGCCTATTAGAATTCTGAGTATTCTCCAGTGTCCTGCTTGTAGATTTCATATCCCTGACCATGGACAAGATAGTGTGGTGTCTCATGGTAGGATTGAACTGGTGTGGGCCAGCCCATGGCTTCAAGCCATTCAATTAGTCATTCATCATGGTATAATGACCCTTCAAGGGTCATGCCAACTCTGCTTTTCACGTCATCAAGGTTGATGCTGAGAGTTTGAAGGTTAATCTCAAATGGTATGGTGTGGTGATCAGTCAGGGCCAGAGTGGTGTCTGTTCCAGGTTTGGCTGCAGCCAGAGATATTGATGGCTGGATTAGGTACCTTGAAACTTGTACTAATACCAGAGTTAGGCAATCTCCAGTGTAATCAATGATGTGATTGATTGTGTCCATCATTTGTTGATAGTGATGAGAAGGAAGGACTGGCTATGATGGGAATGGAATGTACTAGTTTGTGTATTGCTCTTTGTCAAATACCAGTTCTGGGAACTGGACTAGAGGGGGAGTGAAGGATGGTGGATTGATTGTCTAGTGAGGTTATGGCAGACAGGAGGGGCATTGGAAGCTGTTGAACTGGTGAGATGTCAGAGAGGAAAGAGATTCCTTGATTGTTGAACTCAAGAAGAGGCAGGAGACTAAGTACCTGCACTATGTTACACAAAGCATACCTCAAGAGACCAAGCTGAGGGTGGACCATTTGACAGGACACTCATGAAAAGGTATGACTCAGTTGAATGGGACTTGGACTCTATGTCTCCTAGAACAGGCTAAGAGACAGATGATGAGAGAAGCAAGAGATACACATGATTGCACAGACTAAGAATGAGTTACAAAATGTGGATGCTACAGTTTAAAAAGTAGAGGATTGCATAATCATAGAATACCATAGAATTCAATGGAAAGCAGAAGATAAATAAGTAGTGATGACTATCAGTACTACAGAGCTACAGTATGTTTGAGAGAATGGACTAAGAGACTGGAACAAGAGAAGCAAGAGATACACTGTTATGATCCCCTATTTTTCTGCATAGTTTTCCACATTTTTCTAGTATTTGTTACACTCCCCTATTTTTCCACATAGTTTTCCGCATTATTCTAGCATTTTTCCATATTTTTCTAGCTTCATTTGAATATCCTATGGGTTTTCTATGGGTATATTCACTAACCAATAGTTAGCTATTTCCCATTCGGTCTTAGCAGGTCTAGGACATCCTCATGGCTCATAGATTGAGTCCAGAACCAGTCTGAGTCACTTTGACTCATAGTGCCTCATAGTACACAGGTGGTAGTCTAGATCACCCTACCAAACCCCTAGACCCAGGATCCAACCCCTATGACTTCATACCCTATCCCCAGTCTACACATGTTTGACACATGTCAGGGACAGGCACACAAAGTCTAGACCCAAGCCCTTGGACCTGTAGAGCCTCATTACCACTCTATTTGATATAGACCTGGACTCCCTAGAAATAATAGTTAGACCTTGCTAATCTCCATGGATCTTGTTAGGAACTGCCTCATGGCATTCCCCTTTACCACTATACCCTTGAGCCTCACATCCAGAACCCTCAGACCAGTACCCATAGCCCAAACACATGTTCTCCTCATATACCCTCTACCTGATTGGTACCAGATATCTGTAGATGTAGTGTACACTGATGTAAACAGTAGGATAGTATATGAGGGACACCCCCAACTCGCTGGATGACCCAGTCTTGTCCTCCTTGAGCTTGCCTGCTCAGTTCAAGCCTCCTTGCCTCTAAGAACACACACTTCCAGCTTGGACTGGTAAGCAGTTGTTTCAGTATTTTCTAGACTTTTCTGGCTTGATCTGAACATTCTATGGGTTTATTCAGTTATCAACAGTTATCCATTTCCCATTCAGACTTAGCAGGTCTAGGACATCCTCATGGCTCATAGATTGAGTCTAGAACAAGTCTGAGTTACCCAGACTCATATTGCATCATAGATGTACAGGTTATAGTCTAGACCACCAGACCTATCCCCTAGACCCAGGGCTAAACCCCTATACCCTCATACCCTGCTTCCATTACACACATATTTGACACATGTCAGGGACAGGCACACACAGTCCAGACCCATACCATTGGACCTGCAGAGCCTCATTACCACTCTATTTCATATAGACCTGAACCAGCTAGATATAGTATTTGACTCATGCTAATCTCCATGGATCTTGTTAGGAATTAGCCTCATGGAATTCCCCTTTACCACTATATCCTAGAGCCTCACATCCAGAGCCCTCAGACCAGTACCCATAGCCCAGACACATGTTCTCCTCATGTATCCCTGACCCAATTGGTGTAGGATATCTATAGATGTAGTGTACACTGATGTAAACAGTAAGGTAGTATATAAGGGACACCCCCAACTCACTAGAGGACCCAGTCTTGTCCTCCTCAAGCTTGCCTGCTCAGTCTAAGCACTTAACTCCTTGACCTAACAACACAAGCTTCCAGCTTGGACTGGTAAGCAGTTGTTTCATACACTTGATTGTGCAGACTAAGAGTGAAGTACAAATATGCAAGTACTATGGCTTAAATACTGGGAGATACATAAGCAGAGAAGGCCATAGAATGTGATATAAAATGGAAGATAAGTAAACGATGATGATAGTCATTGCTATGGAGACAAAAGGAGAACAAAGGGAAGGCTAAATAAAAAAGAAGACAAAGAAAGAACTAGATATGGTGAACATATACCCAGGGACTGCCAGTGATCATGAGAATGTGTTTGTACCCATAAAAGAACATACTAAAAATAGGAGAACAATGAGGACAAAGTATTGAGAGGCAAAAGACATGTGGGTAAAGACAAAGAATCATAACATTACCCCCTTTGTAGACTTGAGCTCCAGGCTTGAGTACCCACACCTTAGGCAGATGGAGGAGATGGGCCAGTGAAGATGGCAGTGACTTGCTTGACTGAGTAATGTTCAAGTGGACAGTCATCAATGATGTGACCAGGGCCATTGTAGCAGGAGCAGATGTGTGTGGAACAGAAACAGGGCCCACATTCCCAATGCTGACAGAGGTTATACTGTGTAGAAAAACAGCAGTGAGAGGGATGGCCAGGGGTGGACTTATGACAGGACAGGCAGTAGTATTCTGTGCAATCATCTCAGTGGTGACCCAGACAATAACACAGGTAGCAGTGAGTGAGGGGAGTGGCAGGGAGGCATACCAAGAGGGATTTGACTGTTTGGACATTGAAGTGATACCTCAATTCCAAGTGTAGGGGACTTGGTACCATTGAGTGTAGGGATGAGAATGAGGAGAAATGTTCAAGACTTCAAGATTGGGGTTACCAGGCTTGAGCCTTGGGTATATATAAACTTGGATGTGTTTGTACACATTTGTATGTATGACTAAATACAGTTAATAGGACTCAGGGTTCTGAGTCATATATAGTGAGTCAATGGGAAAAGCATGAATCAGAGTGTATCATGATGAGTCATAGGACATAGGATGCATGAGTCATATGAAGTCATAGGTCATAACAGATGAGTCAGGATCTAAAGATAAGATAATTGTCTGTTTGATAAGATGAGATTAGATAAGATAAGGTCATGTGATTGACCCAATAAAATAAGATAGAGAAACAAAAGATGGAATAAATGCCTTGGAGGTGACACTTGTAACAGACATCAGAAGAAAGGACATTCCATTTATTGTCAAGGCAGTGATAGATAATATGTTCTTGGTTATGTGCCAAGGCTGCTTGGTCAAGTCTGTAGCTGTCTGCAGAGTAGGCATCATCATTTTCAGCAGATAAGGCCTCAGGAGCAGAGGAAATATGAGTGAGAAGAGAAAGGGGCAAAGGAGCAGGGAGAATGAAAGAAGAAGGTGAACTTGGAGGAATAGGGCAACTTTCTACAGAGAAATGATAGCAGTTGCAAGCATGTAGGGGTAGTGCAAAGAATATATGACAAAAAACAGGATAGATGAGTGTAGGCTTGAGATATTCAACAAAGATAGAAAATCCATATAAATGTAAAGCAGTCAGAACATGTTCAGGAATATGATTAATCAACATGTGAAGAGGAAGACCAAAAGCAGTAGGTAAGTTAGAAGAGGCAGCATGATAATGATATGATTGGGCTTGAGAAGCATTGAGGAAAGTGCATACAAGTTCCTGTGAGACAAGATTCTCTTCATACAAAGAGTCTGCCTCAATGACATGGATGAGGACAGGCTCAGCAAGGATAGCAGCATAGAGAATATTGATGGAAGATGCAGGAAGATATGTAGGATAAACAGGATGAGAGCAGAGAGACAAGAGCATAGTAGTAGAAGAGCAAGAAAGAGACAAAATGAAAGACTGGGGAGAAGACATTTATATAGTAAGAAAACAGAGGGCAGAGGGTGTTGAGTATGATTGTGTAGTAAGCCAAGAGGGCTGCCATTGTCTATTACAAAGAGTGAGATTTTTTATAAGCAGAAAGGATGGAATGTGCATGATGGAGATTGCTCTCTGGTTCCCAGGTATTTTCAGACACTAAGTAACCCTTCCATGTAGTCAGGTACTGATAACAGCCAGGGGAACCCTTGTGTGAGAGAATTCTGTCTACCTCATATTCTTCTTTGCCATCTATGACATCAGAGGGCAGTGTAAGGAAGGGTGGACCATGTGTTTCTGTGCTGCAGAATGATAAAAGCAGTGTGGCATGGAAAATGTCATGAATTTTCCATATGGGTGGTAGGCAGAGGCAATAGGTGAGTGGAGATAATACTTGACTAATCTCAAAGGGGTCCAAGCATTTTGGGACAAGCTTTCTAGAAGGGTAGGGAATGCAGAGATTGGTGGCTTCCAACCAAACCTTATCACCCAGTTTCCAGGAGGTGAAATGTTGGGTGGAATGCTGAGTCATGAGATATCTGGATGACTTATGGGCAGCAAGGGCTTTCTTTCTGGACTCTTCAAAAAGGGATAGTTGCAAGGTTAATGTGAGGAGGGTAGGGGTGTGGTCTTGTCTTCCTGATCTATCTAAAATCAGATCAATCCCTGAGCCCTGATTTTCTTATGATATACTTCGACCTTCTTGCCCTCTGATGACCTTTTTCCTATTAGTACTATAAATGACTAGCCTCCATATCCAGATGTTCTCCACTTCCACAGTATTTCTCTTGTAATACCACATTGCCTCATATTTCATACTAGGCACCTCCAGCTTCTATAGACAGCATATACCAAATCAAGCTGATATAGCTCCATCTAGGTATTTATATGAGTCCTTGCACCATACCTGTCCCTTAGCTAGTTCTATGCAAATCTACATGCAGTTTCTAGTGCCATGAGTCTAACTACAGTCATTGGATAGTGAGACTGGACTTTGATTAGTCTCACACTACTACTAAAGTGTGCTCAACAGCTAGAGGCTACCTATATGTATAACAATGAGTAAATGATGACTGCAATGTGTGAAGTTAGTAGAGGAAAATTGTGCAAGACATATGGCTACAAGATCCACTCATGTTGTGCATGTATGGCTTGGATGCAGAGTCAAGGCTACACCACTAGAGACAAAAAGTCTCTGAGTAGTTACCATGATGGACACATAGTCCTACAAGGCAATGAGTGGCAGATCTGGATAAGAGATCAGTAATCAATGGCTGTAATGTGTAAAGTTAGTAAAAGAAGAGTTGTGGAAGACATACAACTACAAGACCCACTCATGTTGTGCATGTACAACCTGGACACAGAGTTGAGGCTGCACCACTAGAGACATGAAGTCTCTGAGTAATTACCATGATGGACACACAGTCCTACAAGACAGTGAGTGTTGCAGTTCCCTACAGGCTGGCTCAGTCATCTTCTATATTCCAGGTGTCACCTGGGTATTGTTACATGTATGCATAGTTCCTAGCTGTCAAGCACACTTTCAATAGTAGTGTGAGACTAATAGAGCATCTGTCCTTACTATCCAACAGCAGAGGTCAGACTCATGATACTAAAAACTACATGTATGATTTGCAGAACTAGCTGGTGTTACACTCCCCTATTTTTCTACATAGTTTTCCGCATTTTTCTAGTATTTTTCCATATTTTTCTAGCTTCATTTGAATATTCTATGGGTTTTCTATGGGTATATTCATTAACCAGCAGTTAGCTATTTCCCATTCAGTCTTATCAGGTCTAGGACATCCTCATGGCTCATAGATCGAGTCCAGAACCAGTCTGAGTCACTTTGACTCATAGTGCCTCATGGTACACAGGTGGTAGTCTAGACCACCATACCACATCCCTAGACCCAGGGTTAAACCCCTATGACTTCATACCCTATCACCAGTCTACACATGTTTGACACATGTCAGGGACAGGCACACAAAGTCTAGACCCAAGCCCTTGAGCCTATAAAACCCTATTACCACTCTATTTGATATAGACCCGGACCTCCTAGAAATAATAGTTAACCCTTGCTAATCTCCATGGATCTTGTTAGGAACTGCCTCATGGCATTCCCCTTTACCACTATACCCTACAGCCTCACATCCAGAACCCTCAGACCAGTACCCATAGCCCAGACACATGTTCTCCTCATGTACCTCCTACCCGATTGGTACCAGATATCTATAGATGTAGTGTACACTGATGTAAACAGTAGGATAGTATATAAGGGACACCCCCAACTCGCTGGAGGACCCAGTCTTGTCCTCTTCGAGCTTGCCTGCTCAGATCTAGTACTTGACTCCTTGACCTAACAACACAGGTTACCAGCCTAGGTCTGGTAAGCAGTTGTTTCAGCTGGGGAAACTCTATACAGTACATGGTTTATATAAATACTCAGATAGAGCTGTACCAACTGGATTTGGGATATCCTGTCTATAGTAGTTGGAGACACCTGATATAGAATACAGAGAAACACAGTGTAATGAGAGATACACTGTGGGAGTGAGAACATCCAAAAGGGGAACACCACAGTCTAATGTACAAATGGAAAATGATTAGAGTAACACAAGGAGATTGAAATACAATGTAAGAAAGTCAGGGGATGGAGGTTGATCTACAGTAAGCTCAAAAACTGTTCCGATGTTTGGTAATTTTGTAATGTACATCAAATAGTACTTTCTGTTGTGGGAATATTGCTTAGCATTGGTGGGAGTTTGTAAACTACATACTTGTGGCTATCTGCCGACCTAAGAATCATGTGATTTGACCCATGGGATGCAAAGATATGCTCATTTTATAACAAGGAACTCATTAGAACCATTTTTGAGCTTTTGAATTCTACAAAGTATTTGATATATTTTAGTACTTGGCATACCACCCTTTTGCTTTCAACACTGCCTGTACCCTTCTAGGCATGCTCTCAATCAACTTCTGATACTCCTCCACTAGTATCTTGTCCCATTCTACTTAGATTCTCTCTTATAATTTCAAAATTCCATTAGTAGGGTGATCATGCTTTGCAAGTCTCCTTTTGAGGTGACCCTAGATGTGTTCACTGGAATTAAGGTCTGGAGACTGTGCTGGCCACACCATGGTCTCAAATTCCTGCTCCTCCAGCCACTCCTTGGCCTTTTTGTAAGTATGCTTGGAGTCATTGTTTTGCTGAAAGATGGTATCAGGAGGATTGAGATCATAATACTTCATGGTTTGCTGAAGCCCATCCTTCAAAATTTGAAGGTAGAGATCACCATCCATCCTACTATCAATCTTGGTAGCAAAGCCAACTCCTTGTCAAGTTATACAACCCAACATCATCACAGAATTACCACCAAATTTGACAGTTTCTTGAACCAATCTATCACTAAGCCCCTCACCTGTCTTTGTCCATGCCCATTTATGTCCATCTGATCCTAGGCAATTGATTTTGGTCTCATCTGACTATATCACCTTCTTCCAATCATCTATAGTCCAATCTTTATGAGCATGGGCAAAATCAAAACATGCTTGCAATGTCTAGCAGAGAGAAGGGGACTTGACCACAGCTTCCATACCAGCTTTTTTCAAGTGAAAACAAATAGTACTAGCAGGATACTAGTAAGTGTCTTGGTCACTTGAACAGCATTCTCAGCTTTACCAGAGGTGATCAAATGTTGAGCATGACAGATATTGGTAGAGGAAAGCTTGATTGGATGACCTCCAACAGATTTCTGAAGGCTAGAATGTTCCCTGGAGCAAAGCTTGGAGATGTTACCAATGTCAACACCTGTGACAGATGCAATAGAGCAAATAGAATGGCCAGCATCAAGCTGAGAGAGGATAGTGTTCTGTTGAGTAGTAAAGCAAGATTGCATAATAATAATGGTTGAAAGGAAAGAAGTGTGGGTGTCATTTCAAACTCAGACACAATATATATGTGTGTATCTTTGCTTGTAGTACCAAAAAACAGTAATTCTCCTCTTGTTTCATTGCAATAGTATGTCTCATACAAAAAGCTCAAAAACTGTTCCAATGAGTTCCTTGTCTTAAAATGGACATATCTTTGCATCCCATGGGTCAAATCACATGATTCTTAGGTCAGCAGATAGCCACAAGTATGTAGTTTACAAACTCCCACCAATGCTAAGCAATATTCCCACAACAGAAAGTACTATTTGACATACATTACAAAATCACCAAACATTGGAACAGTTTTTGAGCTCACTGTAATCCCATGTAGAGCAGGAAACCTTGGTGATCCTTGAGGGTCAGCAGTCAGATCAGAAATGCAGACAACATATGTGCAAGCATGTAAGGAGTTGTAACAGGTATGGGAATGAATATCCAGCCTTTCTGTTATATATGGGATTAGATCAACCTCTGTCCCTTGATTTCCTTACATTATACTTCAGTCTTCTCTCACTTTATTGGTCAGGCCTCCATTTGTACTGTAGATGGTAATATGCCTTATCTGGACATTCCCTAATTCCATAGCACATCTCTTGCTATGCCATGTTTCCTCATATCCCATACTAGGTACCTTTGATCTAGTTTGAGTATTTGTCTTTTGTGGTCTCTAGTAATATACATTCCAAGATAAATTTTTGTTTCTTCCAAGTCATGGCATTCCTATCATTTCATGAACTGTGATTTCTTGTGGAGGTATTTCCTATCACTATCCAGAAATAAAGTATTGTCAACATCAATCACTAATATTATGATATGGTCACCATGAAAATGAATATAGACTCCTAGATCAGATAAAGAGCTCATAACTTGTAAGCTTTGATATAGGGCTTTGTTCCATTGTAGTGTTGCCTTTTTTAAGTCATAGATAGCTTTGTGGAGTTTGCAAACATTGGTTCATGACCTTTCCAAATAAAACCTTGTGGCTGCTCTATATAAATTTCCTTATCTAGTTGTCCATATAGAAAGGCTGTTTTAACATTGAGGCTTTGTAGTTCCCAATTCTCAAGGGTTGCCAGAGCAAGTAAAAGTCATACAGTTTCAAATCTTGCTATTGGTGAAAAGGTGTCTTCAAAACCAATCCTGGAAATCTGAGTGAATCCTTTGGCTATAAAACAAACTTTGACACATCCTCCTAGATGGATAGTGTTGCAAGTGCTACCTCCAACACACTTGTTCTATTTTCTTTTCTCTATCTTATCTTATCGGGTCGATCATGTGACCTTATCTCATCTAATCTTATCTTATCAAACAGATGATTGACTCATCTGTTATGACCTATGATGTCATATGACTCATGTACTCTATGCCCTATGACTCATCATGACATGTTCTTACTCATGCTTTTCCCATTGACTCAGTATATATGACTCAGTAACCCTGAGCCCTATTACCATATTTAGTCATATGTACAAATGTGTACAAACACACCCAAGTCTATATAAGCTCAAGGCTCAAGCCTGGTAACCCCAGTCTTGAATTCTTCAACCTCCTTCCTCACTCTCATCACTAAGCTCTCCCCTACCCAAGTCCACAACACTTGGTGAGGTTGTATCAGATAGTACAAACCCATCTTCCTTTTATTGGGTCTCAATTTGGTGGTAGATCCACAAGGTTTCAAACATGACATTCCTTTAGAAAGTTAATCTTGTCTTGCATGGCTGAGAATCATTTTTTCTGTTCTCCTTCAGATAACTTTAGAACACCCTGGTATTGTGTGGGCATTTGCACTGTTGTGGTATCAGTGATGAGTAGACAATTGACAAATTTTGCTGATAATAGTCTTCCAATATCCACACTTGAATCCTCTTATTCCATATCTTCTAGAATTTCATTATCCAATAGTGTCCTTTTTATCTCAACAGGTGTTCTTTGTCCATAGACACTGTTCAGACAGACTGCAGGTCATCTAAGCCTGGTTGTTCTCTCCAGTCTTAGAGGTTGTCCAGTAGGAGGTACTTCCATTGATTAAGGAATCTCTTCTTCATTGAGGTTTGGTGGAGGAAGTAAATCTCTGTATGATCATTGCCATGGTCATTCCTCCACAGGTGGTCATCTACAGTAGGCAACAAAACCATTACAATGTCTAACCCTGATGTAGTGCACAAAGTGCACTACAACCAATTTTGTAAATCACACTTAGATATAATGAGATAGAATAAAGTGTTGAAGATATCTTATCTTATCTTATCTTCTTATCTCGGAGATCATCTTATCACTTTCATCTTATCATTTAGTTTATCATTTGATGGTGATCTCCATGACACATGATCTGTTACATTTATGCTTCTCATGTTATAGCATAAGGCTATGTGTTTCCATCAGAAACAGAACCATAGACCTTCTTTGTTACATCAACAGATGAAACACTTCTTTTCATCAGTGTTTCACATACATCAGTTTCATCCTTATGAGACTTCTTTGATACATGTTTCAGATACATCAAACACATTTTACCTATGTTTCACATAGAGTTTCACATTTCAGTCTGAGTTTTAACCTTAGTACCAGACTGTATTTATACCAGGCCCTTAGGCCCTAATTTGATAGCAGTTCAAGGAGTCTCAACACCTGAGTGGCTCTTCACCTTGTTATCACAAGAGTTCATCACCACCACCTACCCTTGATTCAAGACCTGCTCCCACTCTGACTACAAGACTCTTCTACCACCATACTTGAGTATTGAGTGAGTCTCACACTCTCTACTTCATCCCTTGGCTGTCCCTCAGTCTGCACTCCTGTTTGGAAGTTTAGCCTTTACTTCCAAAAGGTTATAAGCCCCACATTGGCACTTTGATACATCATGTGTCCTGCCTTGTGAGATGGTGGAGAGCTTGCTCTTGCAATGCTCCTGATTGTACTATGCCTTATCATGGCCTTGTACCTTAATGCAGCCAGTTTGGTCTTCGCCTCAACCTTAGGGTTGGTGGCTACAGCCTTTGTTCTCTTTGTGAGACATATGGCCAATAACTGGGTTCAGTGGCTTTATACTTCCTAAGACACTATGTATGCATGGCAACTAACTAGCCATAGGACAAGTGACCCTTATAGATATACCCCCGAACCATATGGTTTGAGGAGATCACCCACACAATCAGCTAGACAATGGCAGAGACAATGAACCCAGAGTGAGACCACCACAACCACTCTGGAGAACCTTCTAATAGAAGAGGTAACAGGATTAGGAGATCACACTCTCGCAGAGAGGACCAGGACCTGAGACCAATCTCAGAGAATCTACCTGAGTACTTGCCTCCTGCTCCACCCTATTCCAAAACCCTCTCTAATAAAGAGCTTGAACCCACAGATGATTTACTCCACTTTACCCTTATCAGCCTTGATAACTATGATGACCAGCTATGTGAATGGTACAACCTCCTTCCACATCAACTGATGCAACCTCTAGCCTAAGTGTAGGGGACTTTAGGCAAGGGAGAGCTTTAGAGATGTGAGTAGAGGGGAAAGACTGAAGACTTCAAAACTGGGGTTACCAGGCTTGAGTCCCAGGTTTATATAGACTTCTAGTGTGTTTGTACATGTTTGTATGTATGACTAAATAGAGTAAATAGGGCAAAGGGTTATTAGTCAAATAGCATGAGTCAATGGGAAGAGCATGAGTAAAAGTGTGTCATAGTGAGTTATAGGGCATAGGGAGCATGAGTCATATGGGAAAAGATGTCATAGTGGATGAGTCAATCATCTGATGGTGCAGAGATCTAAGGATAAGATAAGATTCGATAAGATAAGGTCACATGATCAACCTGATAAGATAAGATAAAGAAAATAGAATAAATGCTGTAGTGCTTGTAACATCAATGATGTGTCAACAGATGTACAAATCATTCTCCAGAAGGCACTAACTATCACATTGGACTCCATGGTATCCACCATACTACTATCACCCCTCCTGGAAGAGGGAGAAATCAGCCTCAACAATCTGGACCACCCCCTCAATGAGCTTGGATATTCCAAGAACTATGACCATAATGATGCTTTCTACCTTTCTGATGGGGAGATCATTGAGGAGACTTGTGAGGAGAGGATTCAGTCCCTGGAGGCCCAAGTCCAATTGCTAAAGGATCAGAAAAAGTGGCTGATAGAGGAGAGAGACTACCAGACCACCATGAGCATGACAATGCTCAAGGATGCAAATGACTGAGAGGAGAATTTGAAGAACAAGATCAAGGAGGCTAATGATCACTCTTGCTCAGCTTTAACAGAAGTTTCACTAACTTTGAGAAGAAACAATACCCTCAAGTACAACTATGAAAGACTCCACACTCAATTTGACATGTTGGAAGATGAGTGAGACAAGGCCAAGAGACAGGATATGTGTAGTTTCTGGTATCATGAGTTCTGTACTAGGTGGTTGGATAGTGAGATAGGATCTCTAGTAGTCTTGCACTACTATAGAAGTACACTCAACAGCTAGAAGCTACATGTACATGTAACAAAAGAACTAGCTGGTCCCTCTGCCCCTGCCATCAAGCAGTAGGGCAATAGACATTCAGGCAAGACATTGTACCAGGCACCAAACACTGAAGAACACAAGGAGGTGTTCTACACAGAGGATGAAGGACCAACCCCAGCCCCCTTTCCAAATAGAAGTCCCTTTGAAAACCCTTATCAAACTGCATTGCCCATACTAAAGAGAACCAGTGGAAGACCTGCCCCAGTGGCCAGCCCATTATGATAAAGACGCCCATCTGCTACTCTACTTGCACTGTTCAACCCAACCCCCCCCAACTCACTACTGAGGAAAGACAACCCTTGGCTTTGCCATCCCCACTTATTCAAGTAGTAGCTCCAATATCAGAAAGTTTCAATGAAGAGATGGCTGATGTGCTAGCAGCCCTGGCATGGGCAGAGGAATCTAAGAAGATGGAGTTGCAAGCAGCACTTCCAGGAGACTTTAGTGGACAACCCAAAAACACTGAGAGATTGCTCCTGTCCATGAATGCTTACTTCACAATAAATGACCACATATATAAGGATCAGGACTTAGTAATGATCCTCACCATCCTAAACAAGATGACTAAGGGGTGAGGTGCTGCTTTTACAGAAAGCTGATACAAGAAAGGCCTTGATTCAGACTATGACAAATTTCTTGCAGCATTTAAAGCTGCCTTTGTCCCCTCAGGACAAAAAGAGCAGGCAAGAAATGCCATTTATGATCTCAAACAGTCCAATTTCCTGGATTTGGAGGAACAAACCCTTTCCCACTGATTAAAAAGGGGAAGTTTTGATGCCTATGCTATGGCTTTTGAATTACAAGTGTTTCAAAGTGACCTAGCTGACAACTATGATGACATCCTCATAAATGTGCTAAGGAGAGGAGTGGACAAACAACTGGTGACTGCAATGGCAACCCTGAATCCCCAGCCAGAAACATGGAAAGACTGGATCAAGTGAGCATATGTGTTTGATGAAAACTTCCATTGCCTCAGAAAGATCAAGGACTGGACTTATTACCTCCCCCTTCCAAGTTGGTCTATACCCACCAGGGACCCAAATGCCATGGATGTTGATGCCATATGACTTACCCTGGTGGAAAGAGCAGGGCACATGAGAAATAACAAGTGCTTTATCTGTCATCACATAGGTTGCAGGACAAGCAACCATAAAAAAGGAGGAGCACAGTCCTCAGGAGAAAGAAAACCTCAGAGAACTATGGTCACAGTCACCACCATGGACACCTTAGGTGAATTCATCAACAATAGTGACCTCCCAAGAGAGGAGTTACTTAGGATCTTCAAAGTCTGTACTTCCCCAGACAAAGAAGCCCATGGCATAACCATCAACAAAGATTTTTAGAAGGAAGGACAGTAGCAATGTCTGTACTTCCCATCTCCCTGGCACCTGTATTTGTATTGGGATAACACTCTAGAACAATAGAACTCCCCATTCAACTCTACCAAACAGATGCCACCCAAATCATTGAATCCACAGCTCTCATCAACAGTGAAGCCACTAGGTCCTTCATCCATAAGTACTGGGTATTAAAAAATGGATGGAAGACAAAAAGACTTCCACAACTGGTTACCACCAATAATACTGATGGATCTATCAACAAACAGGGACTGATCTGACACTATGTCCTCCTCAGATTGGTTATAGGGAAACTGGAAGAAACCTGGAAATTCCTAGTTATAGACTGTGGAAGAAAGCAAGTGATTCTTGGGATGAACTGGCTTCAGGAAACCAACCTAGAAATTGACTGGGAAACAGGGAGAGTCCATATTCTCCAACAACAGAAGAAAAAATATGCTGACCCCCTTTTCCAGCAATATCTCCTATGCTACCTGAAAATTGGGAATGAGATCCTGGTCCAGACTACACTATCCACTAAAATTGCCCAAAAAGTCTGGCCAAGCTAGCAATCCTTGCCTGAAACATTCAGGGAGTACCAATAAGTCTTCAGAGAACCCACACCAGGAGAACTTCCATCTTCACAAAGCTATGACCATTGCCATTGACCTTACTCCAGACTTTACCCCCAAGGTGGCAAAGGCCTATCCACTTAACCCTAAAGAACTGGAAGCCTGCAGGGAGTTTGTGAATGAGCACCTCCAAAGCAGGAAAATCAAACCTTCCAAGTCACCTCAAGCATCCCCATTCTTCTTTGTCCAAAAGAAGGGTGAAGGGCTGTAACCCTGTCAAGATTATCAATATCTAAATCAACATACAGTAAAGAATGCCTACCCCCTCCCTCTGATCTCAGAATTGGTAGATCAACTGAAGGACTCTACCATCTTCATGAAAATGGACATATGCTGGGGGTATAACAATGTCTGGATAAAAGAATCCAACATATGGAAGGCTGCCTTCATTACCCCTTTGGGCTTTATAAGCCCCTGGTCATGCTTTTTGGACTATGTAATTCCCCTCCTACCTTCCAGGCCCTCATGGATGATCTCTTCCATGATATGATCACAGAAGGATGGCTACTCATTTACATGGATGACCTCATCATTCATACTAATGGAGATCTGACCCTTCATCACCAATGAACCAAATGGGTTCTATAGTGGATGTGGGAGCATAAACTTTACCTCAAATTATCCAATTGCTTCTTTGATGTTACTGAGGTAGAATATCTGGGAATGATCATTAAACCCAGACACATCACACTGGACCCAGCCAAGTTGCAGGCAATTTGTGACTGGCAACCCCTCTGATTAGTGAAAGCTGTGTGGTCATTTATTGGATTTTGCAACTTCTACCAAAAGTTCATACCTGATTTTTTGTCCATTTGCCAGCCTCTTCACAAGCTGACCAAGAAGGGAGTCACATGGAACTGGACAATGGACTGCCAGCAGGCATTTAGTCAACTAAAGGACACCTTCTGTATCCAACCTGTCCTATGACTACTCCACATGACAGACTTGTTTTATGTCATGACTGATGTGTCCCTCATGGCCTGTGGGGCTGTGCTTATGCAAAAAGATACCAATGGGGAATTGCATCCTTGCTCCTACTTTTCTAAAATCTTTTTTCTAGAAGAACAAAATCACAACATTTACAATCAGGAACTTCTGGCTGTCATGTGAGCCCTGGAAGAATGGCAACATTATCTTTCCAGAACTATCCACCCAATGGTCATACTCACTGATCATAAAAACTTAACATATTTCTGACAACCACAAAAGCTCTCTCACTGCCAAGCTCATTGGATGCTCTTCCTCCAAGACTTTGACATCAAGTTTGACCATCTTCCAGACTCCCAAATGGCCTTGGCAGATGCTTTTTCCTGTTACAGTTTCCTATGGGTTGGCTCACTAAAGCAACTTGTTTGTTACTTTGTCATTCTACATTGACAACTCAGCCCTGTTCCATAACCCTGATCACTCAGCTATGCCTCTAGATGTGGAATCTCTCCCAATGTATCTTGATCTCTTGTCCATCTTGTAAAATATGTTTCCTCTTTTATACTATAGGTGTTACACTTCCACATCCGGACATTACCACTTCCATGGTGTATCTCTCATTACACCATGTTTCCCCTACTCTCATATCAAGTAACTCCAACTACTATAGGTGGTACTACTGCATCCAGTTGGTACAGCTCTGCTCGAGTATTTATACAAGTCAATGCATGGTGTCAACCCTCAGCTAGTTCTATGCAATCTACGTGTAGTTGCTAGTCAATCCACAAGTCCTACCTGAGGGAAGGATAGTGAGACCAGACTTCTATTAGCCTTGCACTGCTATCAAAGTGTGCTCAACAGCTAGGACTATGCATATGTATAACAAAAGAACTAGCTTGTCCCTCAACCCCTGCTGTTTAGCAGAAGGGTCCCACCACCAACACCACGTCATTCCACACTCTGGATGATATGACAGAAGAATACAAAGAAGTGTTCTATATGGAGAATGAAAGAACACCATTGCTCCCATCCAGAAGTCTCCCATATGAGAACCCATACCAGAGTGCCTTGCTGACTTTGTGACACATTGCAGGAAGACCTTCCCCTGCTGCAAACCTGATAAGAAGGAGAAGACCTTCCTCCTTGTTGCTAGTTCCCTGAAACAACCTCAATGCCAAGTGTAGGAGACTTGGTACTGGGAGAGCTTACATGGTGAGAGTAGAGGAGAAAGTTCGAGGACTTCAAGACTGGGGTTACCAGGCTTGAGTGTTACGGTACAGTACAGGCTCACTCAATCTACGGCCGCATTTGCCAGCCCACCCCTTATGATGGTGTTCCCATTGGCTTACATGGACGACTCCTTTCCTTTGCTAAACCCATTAAACGTGATGATCCCCCTCAATGAGGAAACCTTGCCTCTATACCTCGATTGAAACAACCTCAGATGCCAAGTGTAGGGGACTTGGCCTGGGAGCATAGGGAAGGTGAGCGTATGAGGGAAAGCTCGAGGACTTCAAGACTGGGGTTGCCAGGCTTGAGCCTCGGGTTTATATACATGTCTAAGTGTTTGTACATGTTTGTATGAACAACTAAATACGGCAAATAGGGTGAAGGGTTATTAGGTAAATAGGATGAGTCAATGGGAAAAGCATGAGTAAGAGTGCATCATGATGAGTCATAGGGCATAGGGTGCATGAGTCATATAGAACATTGTGGAAGGTCATGGAAAGAGAATGGTAAGCACCGATGAGTCAACCATCCGGTGCGTCAGAAATCTAAGGATAAGATAATCATCTGTGATAAGATGAGATAAGATAAGATAAGGTCACATGATTGACCCGATAAGATAAGATAGAGAAAGAAAAATAAAATAGATGCTTAGTGGAGGATGGGCTCATAACATCAATCTGCTAACCATCCTGTGAGCCTGCCTTCCTTATTTGTACTTCTACAGTTACACTTCCACATTCAGACGTTACCACTCCCACAGTGTGTCTCTCATCACGCTACATTTCCCCTATTCCCATATCAAGTAACTCCAACTACTATAGGCAGTACTACTGCATCCAGTTGGTATAGCAATGCTCGAGTATTTATATGAGTCCATGTACAGTACTTTTCCCCAACTAGTTCTATGCAATCTATGTGTAATTGCTAGTCATCCATGAGTCCCTTTGCAAAGGGATAGTGAGGCCAGGATCTCTATTAGTCTCGCGCTACTATTGAAGCATGCTTGACAGCTAGGACTTGTTACGCAGAGCACACCTTCTAGGACTAAGGTCGAGAAGGCTGACAGCAGGATGCTCACGAAGAGGTACAACTCAGCTGTGGCAAGTGACAGAGACTATATGTTCCTAGGAACGGACTGAGGATGGAGGACTCAAGGAGTGACACGAAGGTGCGTGTATTCAGCGCAGACTAGGCGTAAGGAACATATAGGACGATGGGCAGGTACTTATACTGGGATACGCATAAGTGTAGAATAGTATGGAATGCCAGAGAACAAGGGACGCGTAAGCGTGGAACATTGACGAAGGGTAAAGAACAAAGATAAGTAAACCAGAATGACAAAGAGGAGGGCAAAGTCTAGACACTATGGACGTATACCCAAGTGCTGCTCACCAGTACCAAGAAGTGTTCGTAAAAGAAGTAAAACATACCCCGAATGAGAGAACAGCATTGGCAAAGAATAGAAAGGCAGAAGACATGAGGATAAAGGCAAAGAATTGTAACATTACCCCCCTTGTACATTCGAGCTCCAGGCTTGAATACCCGAGTTTTAGGTAGGTGACAGAGACAGTCCAGCAAAAATGGCAGAGGCTTGTTCGACAGAGAGATGCTCAAATGGACAGTCGTCAAGGACGTGACCAGGGCGGTCGCAGCGAGAGCAGATGTGGGTAGGGCAGAAGTGAGGTCCGTGTCCCCAATGTTGACAGGCACTGCATTGAGTGGAAAAACAGCAGTGAGCAGGATGGCCAGGGGCAAACTTAAGACAGGACAGACATCTATATGTGGGGCAATTGTCTCGGTAGTGACCC
>JBBPMG010000485.1:0-19122 GCA_038090195.1 Boletellus deceptivus | reverse complement strand
ACTTGAGTAAATCCCTTTGCAACAAAGCATGCCTTTGTTTGCCTGTCACTTTTCTTGACAAAGACCCATCTCCCTGTGATAGGTTTTCGATCCTTGGGAAGATCTGTGAGATCCCATACTCTCCTTTCTTTCATAGATTTCATTTCCTCATCACAAGCGTCCAGCCATTGTTTTTGTTGGTCCTTTGGTAGTTTAAAGATGTCTCAGTATTGCTTTGGAATATCAAATACTGGTGCAGCCATAGACATTAGGGCTTTCATGAAGTGAGCACTCATTTCCTGTGCTCCTTCCTCTATTTCTGGTGTATCATCATCTTCTCCCAATCAGAGGATGTCTCTCTTAATTTGAACAGGTGGTCTCTCTCCATATATGTTATTTGGAGCAAATCTAGGTCTTTGGATTTGCTCTGATCTCCTTAGTCATCCCACTGGTGGAGCTATAGGAGGTGGTTGAGGAGGCTTGGAGGAGGATTGATTTTAGGAGGTGGTAGCCTAGCTGGTGTTCTTGGTGATGGTGGATGACCTGCATCATCATCTGATAGAGGATCCAGTTGTTGGTCTGGATTTGGATCTTGATTGGGTAACAGATCTGGTGGATGTATATGGATGTCTATGGAATCTGAATCATCTTGGGCATCCCCTTGTTCAGGTTCTTGATCTATTAGGTCTCCAGGATCATGATTGTCATCTTCTGGGATTTGTACAAGGTCAGGTTTGTTATACTCTTCAGAACATTTGGGAAATGAGAATTCATTAAAAGTGGCAGTGTTAGCTATTACCACTTTTCTTGTCTGGGTATCATAGAAATGATATCCTTTAGTTCCAATAGGGTAGCCTATAAAAATCATCTTTTTTGCTTTAGGAGAAAGTTTATCCTTTCTGTCTTCTTTATGGATGAAGACATATGCTCAGCATCCAAAAACCTTTAGATTAGATATATCTGGTTTCTCCTGAGTAGGGTCCTATTTGGATATAGGTGTAGACCATTTCAATCTTCACATTGGTTGTCTGTTATAGATATAAACAGCTGTTTCCATAGCTTCCTGCCAAAAGGATTTGGGAAGGCATGCATGGTGCATCATAGCATTGACTTTTTCAAGTAAAGTGTGATTAAACCTTTCTGCTCTGCCATTCTGCTGAGGTTCTCTGGCAATGGATTTTTGATGTTGAATACCTCTTGAAGTGAGGAATGATTGGAAATCATTTTCCAAGTATTCCCCCCCTTGATCTGAGCACAGAGAGATCAAAGAAGATCTAGTAGATCATTCAGACATGGCCAGGTAGGATTTAAAGGCAGGAAAGGTATCAGATTTATGCTTGAGGAAGGCAATGCAAGCATAGGAGCTATAATCATCAAGGAGAGTGACAACCCATTTGTTATGATTGCAAGAGAGAAGTGGCATTTCCAGAAGATCAGTGTGCACCAAGGAAAGAACAGCAGGTGCATGAGACTGAGACTCTGGATGGGGTTTTTGTGTATGCCTGCCAAGAGCACATCCTTTGCAAAAAGGTATAGGGCCATTGGGAAGCAAGGAAATCTCAGTACAAGTATGGTGTGCATGCCTAAGCACATTGGGTGATGCATGACCAAAGTGATAATGCCATAGTTGCAATGAATCCTGTTCCTGTAAAGACATGGTGGAGCCAATCAATGGAGTAATCAGTGTGGACTGAAACCAATGAAGTCCTCCATGAGGTGAGAAGGCAGAGGCCTGTAACACCTCATGGCCATGTTTGTTCTGAATCAAAGTAGCTCTTTGATTAATCTCAGCAGTATAACTGATCTTGGTTAATGCTGGTAAAGAAAATAATCTATGAGGTGAATCAGGTGAATACCAAACATCACGTAAAATCAAAGCCTTATTAGCCTTGGAGCACAGGATAACATGTCCCAGTCCAGTCATTTGCATGGTCATACCATTTGCTACCTTGCAAGTTTTCTCCCTGTGGCTAAGCAAGATAAAATCTCCAAGATAAGGGGTGATGTGGTTAGTAGCTCCACTATCTATCATCCAGAAATCTCGGGTCGGTTGCTGATCTGTCTCTGTCTTTGCCATACAGGCAGTATACAGGTAAAACTCAGTGTATTGTCCACCAAAATGACCATGATTGTCTCCATAAAACAACCAATCAGGATGTGGAGCGATGTAAGATGTAGGTGGTTGCTGCTGATCTATAAAGCTGCTCTCATATAAGTTACTACCTATCTCTCTAGCACGAAACATGACTTGTCCTTTCTTCTTTCCCTTCCCTTTCTTCCTATTTATGGATCTTATTGCTGGTCTTGGAACAAGAAGTTCCGATACTGGTTCTACCAGTGTCATAGTTTCTAGTAGTGCCTCCAATGGTGAATCATGTCTCAGAAGTAATACCTCCAGTGCCATTGGAGAGTCTTTAATGCTAGAAGGTCTAGCAACAGGTTCTTTGGTCTCTGTCTCAGTGCAAGACAGGTCGAATATGCAACTGAAAGGAAGGAAAGGAATGAGCATTGTCCCTAGTAAGGATAGTAGGGACAGCAGATGTTCCGGCTTCTGGAGCATATTCTCAGGACATACCATCATCCGGGATGGTAGCATCACCATTGTATTCCCAGCCTTCATAGACTGGTTCCTCAGTCTCCTTCATAAGTTCCAGTTCAGGAACTTCCTCAATGGTGGCCATGCCAGCCATTGGTTGATCCATTGGTAGATCTTCATCAACTGTGATCACCATTGATGCAAGATCAATGTCATCATTTAGGTAATGTGTACCTGCCCTGTCCTTGCCTTTCTTGTTTGGCCCTTTTGTCTCCTTCTGCCTCTGTTGCCTTTCATAGGCTTTCACCTTCTTACTCTTTGTAGAAGATGATCTCTTCTGGAATGTTGATCCAGAAGGTGTGGATGGAGCCTTTTTATTGTTTAACCAGCAACAATCAGTTGTATGGTTAGTCTTCCCACATTTGGAACACTTTACATTTGTGGGAGCATTTCAGATCACATTGGTCCAATAGGCCTTGGCATATGCCAGTTCTCCAATCTGCTGGAGAAGGTGGGCAGAAGAGTCTGATTGAGACTGTTTCAGGGTTGATTCCTGCAAAATGAATTTCCCCACATTCTGGGGAACAAAATCATTTCACTGGATGGTATGCACTATTGTTGAAACCATAGGCTTGGAGGAAGGTGGTAAGGCAGTAAGCATGATCATAGAAGCAATGGACTCTTCTATTGTTAAACCAGCTTCTCGGGCTTGGTTCAACAAACCTTGGAATGTGGCAATTTGAATGCCAAGGTGTTGCTTAGAAGTGAACCAGAATTGGAGGAGTTTCTGGAAAATGGCATATTCACTGTTATGGTCCCGCTCTCCACTAAGCATTTATTCTATTTTCTTTTCTCTATCTAATTTTATTGGGTCGATCACATGACCTTATCTTATCTTATCTGATCTCATCTTATCACAGACAATTATCTTATCCTTAGATTTCCAACACACCAGATGATTGACTCATTGGTGCTTACCATTCTTTTTCCATGACCTTCCATGACATTCCATATGACTCATGCACCCTATGCCCTATGACTCATCATGACGCACTCTTACTCATGCTTTTCTCATTGACTCATCCTATTTACATAATAACCCTATGCCCTATTTACCCTATTTAGCTGTTTGTACAAATGTGTACAAACACTTAGACGTGTATATAAACCCAAGGCTCAAGCCTGGCAACCCCAGTCTTGAAGTCCTCAAGCTTCCCCTCATACGATCACCATCCCTACGCTCTCCCAAGGCCAAGTCTCCTACACTTGGCATTTGAGGTTGTTTCATCACTTCAAGACTACCCCTGAGGCCATCAATGAGACCCCCTTAGCGTTGACAACGACAACAACGACAACAAAGACCCAAGCTGCTACCATCCTCCACTAGTAAGAGACTTGAGTGGAGACGTTCCTGTTAAGAAGGGAGACTCACTGGGTTAGTGTCATCCCCACCCTTCGCAGGTCCCTCCGGCTTCTCGGCAGCGCAGCAAGGCGCACCATCAGGAGAATCCAAGAGGTATTACAACAAGTCAGACGCAGAGGCCCCCACCCAGCGTGAGGAGCCACACCCCCTCCGTGAATTTTGCGACCCTCTGCCCTCACCCCACAAGTCGGTCACGGATCCCAATGACCTATACAACGAGTTCGCTTCTGACGCAAGTGACTCACTCTTACTCTGGCTCACTTTGTTAGTAGCCCACACCGACCAACTCCTTGACACAGTCAGGGACCTAGGAGAAGGTAGAGGCGACAAGGAAAGAGAGGTAAAGAGAGAAAGAGAGGGATCCCTGGAGGAAGAGGCTGATGAGAGGCCTATTAGGATAAAGAAGCCGCGGTACTCTACACTGCCTATCCCACGGCCCCGCCCCTGGTAGCTTTACTGGCCTGACCCCAACAGGCAGAGACTAGACTGCCCCGAAGTACACTGAGGCCCTCTTTACGAGCAGCCTTACCTATGACCTAGAAACAAGCTCTGGAAGATGAGTAGATACGGAGCTTAGGAAGGAAGCTTTAATAAGATTCTGGGTTCATAATCTTGACAAAGAAAGAAGGATCAACGAGCTTTTAGCACTCCTTGATCAACCCCTGCTCCTGCCATGATGGATCCTACCCACTACACACACCTCATGGCAGCAGACAGGACTTGGGACTCAGCAAGGGTCCTAGAAGCACTAGTAATCCTCCAGACCAAGGTCCAGGATCTGGAGCGAGCTAAAGAAAGGGCAGAAGAAGTCGCGCCTGACATGTGTTACGCATATGCGTAGTTCCTAGCTGTCGAGCATGCTTTCAGTAGTAGCGCGAGACTAATAGAGTTCCAGGTCTCACTATCTCTTCGCAAAGAGACTTGTGGATGACTAGCTGCTACATGTAGATTGCGTAGAACTAGCTGGGGAAAAGTACTGTACATGGACTCATATAAATACTCAAGCATTGCTGTACCAACTGGATGCAGTAGTACTGCCTATAGTAGTTGGAGTTACTCGATATGGTAGTTGGGGAAACGCAGTGTGATGAGAGACGTGCCGTGGGAGTGGTAACGTCCGGATGTGGAAGTGTAACAGTAGAAGTACAAATAAGGAAGGCAAGCTCACAGGATGGACAACAGATCGAGGTATAGAGGAAGGGTTTCCTCATTGAGGGGGATTACCGCATCTAGAGGGTTCTGAGAGATCAAGGAGTCATCCACGTATCCCGACGGGAAGATACCTCCAACGGAGGAGCTGGTAAACATAGTTGCAGACTGGGCTAGCCCGTAGTGTACTGTAACATTACCCCCGGTGTAGCTCTGAGACACCGTCTCAGAAATCCTGAGAGGAGATGGATAGAGGGGTCGATGTCCCTCAGTGGGATGGGGATGATCCCCCATGGTTCCCGTTGTAGGGTGTGGCCCGAGTGCAGGCAGCAGCCACATGTCCAGGAGTTCCGCAGGTGGTACAGAGACGAAGGGGGCAGGCATATTGTGGATGTCCTAGAGCAGAGGTGTGGCAGAAAGGGCATGAGTAGTAGACGCAGTCAACCCTGTAGTGGTTGAGTGATCCACATTGATGGCACACCACCCTCCTCCTCCTCGCCGGCATAACGGTTGGTGAGTCATCCTCACTGGTCCGGTTTCCCGCCTCATCGCCTGTACTCTCCCCCAATTGGATTTGAAGAGCTCTAGCACGGGTGGATTGGCTTTGGCATGGTCTGGAAGGTGCCTGTGCTGCAGAATTGGGGTCAGGCGGCAGAGTGGCCGGGATGAGAGTGGCGAAGTTGATTGCTGGTGGCGGAACGGGTATGGGCTGCGGTGATACTGAGTGTGGTAGGCTAGGAACTGGGGAGCCAAGTCCGGAGTGTCCGGCCTGGTCCATCTCACCACTGGGCGGGTCCCTCCAGTAGTACTCTCAGTATTCGTCGTCTGAGAGGAGGGCCAAATGAATTCTAAGAATGGGGAGGTAGACATCTTCGGGTAAGCAGTAGATGAGTGGTATTAAGCCTGTAGCCTCGAATAGTTCAAAGAGGGTAGTACGCGCTCTCCCCAGGTGATGGAGACTGTTTGCGGTGCTGATCCGATGGGGTAAACCTAGTTCCTCGATCATACGAGAGGAGGCTAATAGGTCCACAGTGAGTCGGTGAGAATGAATATAAAATGAGTAGAGACGGAGGAGTAAAGGAAGAAAAACGTCGTTCTCCCGACGAATGACTTGTTCCAAGGCGAATACAGTGTCGGGGGAATCCAAAAGGTCAAAGATGAATCCCATCACATGGGAATCTGTGAGACGATCCAATCGAAGTAAAGGTCGATCCTCTAAAGATGGGAGAAGAGATGGGTCTGCCATTCTAGATTCGGGGTTTGGCAGTAGGGAGAAAGGACGGGGAATAAAAGACCTTCTGAAAGACTAATTGTGAAGGATGAAGTGAGAATGGGATGAAATAAAAGGTGCCCGCTCTAGTGGAGGCGAATGAAGTTTCAAAATATCGATCAGGAACAGAAAGGAACAATTCTTCGTGGATGCAGGCTGTGTCTTCGGACTCACCACCCTGGATTGGCATTGCTGGTCCAGCCCCCGTTGGTGGAGTCCTCCCCTGGAAACGTCACCGAAAAACCCCAGGTCCATGTGGCCTGGGGTAATTCCTGTGGCTGAGTAGGGTCTGGGAGGTCGTGATCGGCAGGGGGAGCTGGTTGCGGTGGGGCGGAGATGGTGACAGCATACTGCACATTGTTCCTGAGGCTAATGATGCGCCTGTGGGAGTCCCAGACGCAGAGGCCCAAAAGGAAGAGAGGAAAGAAAATGAAAGCGAAATAAAGGGTGAGAAGGACGAAGGCAGGGGTTGGGAGAGTGGGGAAAGAGAACATGGTAACTATTTGTATCGTAGGGGGTTTTCTCCTTCAGTTGGGGTGTCTTCGTTGGCTGGTTGGGGGAAAGTCCTTGGGACGGGCTGCTTTATATGCATTTAGTAGTCATCTCGCCCTGATTAGGTTCCGTTCCGGTTCCCAAGTGTTTTCTGCTGCAGAATATCCCTTCCAGGAAACCAAGTACTGCCTTCAGCCAGTGGTGCCTCGATGACTTAGGATTTGTTGGACCTCGTACTGATCTTCTCCTGCGATGACATCGGGTGGCAGATTGATGAAATTGGGGCTGTGCTCCGCAGTCTCTTGATATGGGGAAAGTAGGGAGGCGTGGAACACAGGATGTATCTTCCAGGTGGGAGGAAGTTGCAATTGGTAGACCACAGGGGAGATTACCCTTTCTATTTCGAATGGCCCTTCCTGTCGGGGGGCTAGTTTGTGAGAGGCATACCACATTTGGAGATTCCTGTTATCTAGCCAGACCTTATTGCCAACTTTCCAGGGTTTGAATTTTGATCAGATCCGCACCGCCATTTGTTGCCTGGCTACGTGATGGGCATGCTGCACCTCTTCCTGAGCTCATTTTAGTAGAGTGAGTCATTCTTCTAGAGCGGGGAGGAACGTCTTTCCAAAAGAAGGGTAGACGCGGGGTTCATATCCCATCATGAGAGAAAACGGGGTTTGTTTGGTGATGGAATGTGCAGCGGCATTATGAGAGAACTCGGCCATGGGGAGAAGTTCGGCCCAAATGTGGGGGTTGCCCTGACAAAAGATATGGAGGTAGGTTTCAAGCTCTTGGTTTACGCACTCCGTTTCTCCATCAGTTTGCAGATGGTAAGCAGTGGAAAGAGCCACGTCATACTCGAGTAGTCGGGTGAGTTCCTTGGCAAAGGTGGAGGCAAATTGGGGTCCTCAATTGGATATGCATTTGTCATGTAGGCCAAATTGGGGAAAAACCTTCTGGAAAAAGAGTGAGGCGATACCTTTTGCGTCGATGTTTTTGGTACATGGGGTGAAAATTACCCCTTTCATAAGGCCGTGGTTGACCACAACCATGATGGAGTCAAATCCGGCAGATAGGGGGAGATCGGTAATGAGATCGACAGATACCGACTGAAACGGGCAAGTGGCGGTGCTGGTGATGGGATTTGCCGGGGGAACGGTCAGGTGCGTGAGAACCTTCAAGGCCTGACAGGTGGCGCAACTGGAAATGTACTTTCGCACAAAGCCGGAAAGTCCTGGCCACCAATAGTTGTGCTGTAACAGGTGTAAAAGCCGGAAAAAGCCGGCATGCCCCCCCGCTCTGGAAGTATGGATGGAGTGCACCAGGTCTCGTCGGGCTTGCTCCGGGACGTAGAGCCACCCCTGATAATAGAGCAACCCATCAGCGAAGTGCCAGTCAGAGGGGTGAACATGCAGAATGATGGACTTGTCCACAGCTAACGCTGCAAGTGCATCTGTAACAAAAGGGTCGGAGGAAGTGGACTGGATGATTTTCTCCCACAAGGCAAGATCTATGGTTTGGACGAAATGTTTGTCCGAAAGAAGGGTCACATTCGTATTATCTGAATCTGTACTCTCTCCGGAGGTTTGGGAAAGGGCATCAGTGGGTGCCATTCCTGATCCAGGTAGGTGTTTGAACACCAAGTCGAAATCCTGTAGGAATAGCATCCAACGGGCCTGCTGCCACGACAGTTTTTGGGGTTGGCAGAAGTAGGTGAGATTCTTATGATCAGTGAGAATGGTTACCTGATGTTGTGTGCCGGTGAGGTAATTCCGCCACTCCTCCAAAGCACGGATGACAGCCAACAGTTCCCGGTCGTAGATATCATAATTTTGTTCCTCAAGGGAGAAGGTCTTGGAAAAGTAGGCGGTGGGGTGGAGATCTCCATTGATATCCTTCTGCATGAGGACGGCGCCACAAGCGACCAGGTGTTACGGTAAACTACGGGTTGGCCCAATCATCGTCTTTGTTCATCAACGCCCACATCGGAGAGATTCTTCCCACGCCATATGTCGACGATTTCCTCATTCCTCAGAATGCCCTAGATGCGGTAATTCCTCTCAACGAGGAAACCCTGCCGTTGTACCTTGATCTGTTATCTATCCTGTGAACTCGCCTTCCTTATTTGTACTTCTATGGTTACACTTCCGGATCCGGACGTTACCACTCCCACGGCGCGTCTCTCATCACGTCGCGTTTCCCCAACTACCATATCGAGTAACTCCAACTACCATAGACGGTACTACCGATTCCAGTTGGTACAGCAATGCTCGAATATTTATATGAACCCGTGTACAGTACTTTTCCCCAGCTAGTTCTACGCAATCTACGTGTAGTGACTTAGCCATCCACAAGTCCCTTCGCGAAGGGATAAGTGAGACCCGGATCTCTATTAGTCTCACACTACTACAGAAAGTGTGCTCGACAGCTAGGAAACTACGCGTACGCGTAACACCAGGGAGGCGTCAGTCATGACAAAGAATGGTTGTTCTACTTTAGGGAGTTGAAGGACTGGTCGGGTGCAGAAGGCTGCTTGTAGTGTTTCGAAGGCTTGTTGACAGGAGTCAGTCCAAGCCCATGTTGTTCCCTTCTTGGTGAGGTCGTGGAGAGGTCTGCAAACCGCAGAGAAGTTTGGGATGAATTTTCGATAAAAATTGCAGAACCCTAGGAAGGATCGGACTGCTTTGACGGATTGCGGGGGAGTCCATTCTTGAATGGCTTTCAGTTTGACCGGATCTAGGGTAATCTGTCCTGGGCGGATAATCATTCCCAAGTATTCGACCTTCTTAACATCGAAGAAGCATTTCATGAGTTTGAGGAAGAGCTTGTGTTCCCTCATTCGCTGCAGTACCCAGCGTGTCTGCTGGTGATAGATTTCCAAGTTGCCGTTTGTGTGAATGATGAGGTCATCCATATAGATCAACAACCACCCTTCGGCAACCATGTCCCGGAAGATGTCATCCATTAAAGCTTGGAACATAGGGGGGGAGTTGCAAAGTCCAAAGAACATCACCGTTGGTTCGAAGAGGCCGAATGGGGTGATGAATGTGGCTTTCCATTCGTCACCTTCTTTTATTCGAGCATTATTATATCCCCATCGCACATCGAACTTGGTGAAAATCGTGGTGTTCTTCAGTTGATCGATGAGTTCCGAGATCAGGGGAAGGGGATAGGCATTCTTCACAGTGTGTTGGTTTAAATATCGATAATCCTGACAGGGGCGTAATCCCCTATCTTTTTTCGATACAAAGAAGAACAGAGAAGCTTGGGGTGATTTCAAAGGTTGTATCTTTCCTGATGCAAGATGTTCGTCGACAAACTCCCTACAAGCGGTCAACTCTTTTGGGTTCAAGGGGTATGCCTTCGCTACTTTGGGTAGAAAATTGCGTGTCACATTGATAGTGTGATTGTAAGGTCGTTTTGGGGGTAGCTCCCCTTTTCCTGGTTCCCCAAATACGTCTGCATAGGCTTGGAACTCAAGTGGCAAGTTCATGCTAGGTGTTTTTACTTTTGTGGCCAGTTCGGTGGACAGGGTAGTCCGGGCAACGGAAAGATGATCCAGCTCTAGGTATCGCATGAGGTATTGTTGTTCAATGGGGTCAGTTGGTTTGGTTCAGACTGGCGGGATAGTGACTACCCCGGTTTCCCAATTGATGCGTGGATTAGTCTCTTGTAGCCAGGTAATTCCCAGAATTAACTGTTCCTTTCCACAATCAAGGACTAAGAAGGTTCTTGTTTCTTCTTGTTCTGCTATCCGGAGGGTAAGGTGGACCGAATGTCAGATAAGGCCTCCTTGGTTGTTGGTTCCGTCCATGTTGTTTGCAATGAACAGTTGTCGGAGCTTATTCATTTTCCACCCGTTGGCTTGGATGAGATATTTGTGAATGAAGCATCCTGTGGCTCCACTGTCGATGAGGGCCGTTATGTCAATGGATTTTTGGGCATCTGATTCATATACTTGAACGGGGAGTTTGATTGCTCTAGTGTTCGTTCCTAATACAAAAACAGGCGCGAGGTGTATAGGAGGCATAGCCATTGCTTCTATCCTCCTTTTCAAAAATCCAGTTCGATTGTGGTTGCGTGAACTTCCTGTTCTTTGTCAGGAGTCGTGCAAACTTTAAGGATCCTGAGAAGCTCATTACAAGAGAGATCGCTCTTCTGGATGAATTCTCCTAAGGCATCTGTTTCAATTGTCGCTACTGTGGTTGAAGATCATTGGTGTGCCTTTCCTGCTGGTCTGGATCCCCCTCCCTTCCTGTGGTTACCGGATTGGCATCCTATCCAGTGGCACACAAAGCACTTGTTATTTTTCATATGCTCTGCTCGCTCAGTAGGAGAGAGTTGGACTAAGTTGATGTCCATGGCGTTTGGATCTCAAGTAGGAATGGTCCGGGTTGTGAAGGTGAATGGGAGGTAAGAGGTTCATTCCTTGATTTTTTTCAATCTGCAGAAATTTTCATCGAATACGTGGGCCCTTTTTATCCATTCCTTTCAGGTAGTTGGTTGGGAATTGAGCGTTGCCATGGCGTTGGCAAGCTTCCCATCTATCCCTCTTCTTAGGACATCAATTAGGATGTCATCATGTCCAGTATCCAGCTTACTTCGGTAGGCTTGCAACTCGAAAGCTAACATGTATGAGTCAAAGTTCCCCCGTTTGAGTCTTTGGAGAATGTTCCTTTCCTCGATGTCCAAGAAGTCACTTTGCTTTAGGTCGTAGATAGCATTCCTGGCCTGTTCTTGTTGCCTAGAGGGGACAAAGGCTGCCCGAAATGCAGCCAGGAAATCATCGTAGGTGGAACCAGGGGCTCGGTTGTACCAACTTTCTGCGAACACAGTGCCTCTTCCCTTCGTGAGTTTATTGAGGCATGTGAGGATCATTACTGGTTTGTCCTTTTTATAGATATGTTCATTGATCGCAAAATAGGCGTTCATTGACATTATCCACCACCGATGGCTTAAAGTATTTTTGAAAAAGGAGTCAGAACGGATGCCTGTTCAAAAACCCTGGGATCACACCATTGACCTAAAAGATACGTTTCAACCAAGGAAAGGGAGGATCATACCCCTTTCAACCCAAGAACAAGAAGAGGTCTCAGCATTCCTGGAGGATCAGCTCCATAAAGGGTATATACAGCCCTCAAAATCTCTGCAAACATCACTGGTGTTTTTCGTGCCAAAGAAAGATGGCCAAAAGTGCATAGTTCAGGATTACAGGTACCTGAATGAGCACATGGTGAAGAATAACTATCCGCTGCTGTTGATCAGCCAGCTCATCAATAAGCTCAAAGGAGCTAAGTTATTCACGAAGATGGATCTCCAATGGGGCTACAACAATGTCTGCATCCGAGATGGTGATGAATGGAAAGCCGTCTTCATTTGCTTCAAGGGAGCATTCGAACCTCTTGTTATGTATTTCAGGCTTTGCAATTTGCCCGCCACATTTCAAGCAATGATGAGTGAAATCTTCGCTGACATGGATGATGTGGTTGTTGTCTATATCAACAACCTTATGATATTTACGAAGACTGACAACCTTGCAGAGCACAAGGCTATTGTCAAGAAAGTTCTGCAATGACTGGAGGACCACGACCTCTTTGTCAAGCCAGAGAAGTGCACCTTCCACGCCACGGAAATTGAGTTTCTGGGCATGATGGTTGGAAGGAATGGAATTTGCATGGACGATTCCAAAGTTAAAGCTATTCTGGACTGGCCTGCACCAAAGAATCTCTGAGGAGTTCGGAGCTTTCTAGGGTTAGCCAATTTTTATAGGCACTTCATCGAAGGATATGCCGCCATCACATGACCCTTGAATGACCTTACGAAGAAGGACATACCCTTCGTCTGGGACATGTGATGCCAAGAAGCGTTTGACACGCTAAAGAAGAAGTTCACGACTGCCCCTATCCTGGCATACCTGGATAACGACGCAAAATTCCGGCTAGAATGCAATGCTTCGGATTTTGCTATGGGAGCAGTCTTATCTATTCTACAAGGAGAGCACTGGCACCCGGTGGCCTACTACTCTCACTCCATGTCCCCCACAGAACACAACTACCCTGTGGCTGATAAAGAGCTCTTGTCGGTGATTAGAGCACTGGAGACGTGAAGACACTATTTAGAAGGAGCCAAACAGGAGTTTGAGATCTGGAACGATCATCAAAACCTCCAATGGTTCAAAATGAGGCAAGACCTCAACCGAAGACAGGCCTGATGGGCTCAGTATTTATCATGATTTAACAGCATCTGGCTTCACAAGCCTGGAGTCATGATGGGCAAAGCCGATGTGCTTAGCAGGCGTCTGGACCACACCAAAGGAAAAGAAGAAGATAATAAGCAGGTGCTTGTTATCCCACTGGAGTGGATTGGAACAATGGTTCAGATCCAAGATGATGGCAACGAAGTTTTAATTAAGATTAAGAATGCCACTCTCAAGCTATGGGAGTCGGCTATTCAAGAGCTATATAAGCTGGAGCTCACTGAAGACGGTGAAGAACCCCTATTATGAAAAGACGAGCAGGTCTTTGTTCCTGATGAACTAGGACTAAGACAAGAAGTTATTGAGCTTTGTCACGACTCTCCATCTGCAGGTCATCCCAGAGTGGAGAAGACACTTGCTCTAGTGCAAAGGCACTACTTCTGGCTGAAGATGGCTGCTCAAGTCAAGGACTACGTTGCAGGATGCGACATTTGTCAACAGAACAAGACAGGGAATAAACCCCCTGCTGGTTTATCTATACCCCTTGAGGCACCTACAGCCCCTTGGGAAGACGTCTCGGCACACTTCCTCACAGATCTGCCTTTATCTAAAAGCTATGACTCAATCCTCATCATTGTTGATTGATTCTCTAAGGAGGTTGAGTTCATTCCCACAGTGAAGACAGTCACTGCCATTGACATGGCATGGCTCTATTTAAGACACGTATGGGCAAACCACGGCATTCTCTGATCCATCATTTCAGACCATGGTCCCCAATTCACTTCTAATGTTATGAAGTCACTCTGCAAGCGACTCTCTATCAAGCCTAAATTATCAACAGCCTCGCATCCACAGACAGACGGTCAGATGGAGCGAATGATTCGGGATCTCCAGCAGTATCTCTGAATCTTTTGTCACGAGAAGCAGAGTGATTGGGCAGACTGGCTCCCAATCGCTCAATTCAGTTATAACTCCAAGAAGCAAGCTTCTACGGAGCACACCCCCTTCAAGGTCACACGGACCTACACGCCATGAATGGGGATAGAACCTGGCTCTTCAAAGGCACCAAAGGCCGATGAACTAGCCAATAATATCACTAAAGTATTAGAAAGTACACAGGCCAACCTGGAGAAGGCTTGTTCTCATATTAAGGAGTCTGCTGACAAGCATCACAGCTCTGCCCCTATCTATAAAGTTGGAGATGAAGTTCTTCTCTCCACAGCCAATCTTAAAGTTCGTCATGAGTCATGCAAACTTACAGAAAAGTGAATTGGCCCATTCTCTATTTTATCCACTGTTGGGATGAATGCGGTCAAGCTCTGCCTCCCATGGAATATTAAGATCCACCTGGTCATTAACATCTCCCAGGTTAAGTTATATGTTGAACCTGCCCCTGGTCAGAAAGTCTTCCAGCTGGGCCCTATCTATGTCTCCGACAAGTTGGAGGAAGAATACAAAGTCAACCATATTGTGAATGCACGCTGGAAAGGTTGACAAAAAGAATATTTAGTTCACTGGGCTGGGTATGGTGCCGATGAATGCACTTGGGAACCTGCCAGTTATTTAAAGAATACAAAGCAAGCTGTAGCTTGCTTCCACGAGCTGAACCTGTAGGCCTTGACACACTCGCTGCTTTCAGAAAACTACGGTATATTTAATCCTTATGACAACACGCCTAATGAGGCTGTCCAGATTGACCAGGAGTTCGATCCATAGAAGGGGGGTGGTGTTATGGTCCCACTCTTTGCTAAGCATTTATTCTATTTTCTTTTCTCTATCTAATCTTATTGGGTCGATCACATGATCTTATCTTATCTTATCTGATCTCATCTTATCACAGATGATTATCTTATCCTTAGATTTCCGATGCACCAGATGGTTGACTCATCGGTGCTTACCATTCTTTTTCCATGACCTTCCATGACATTCCATATGACTCATGCACCCTATGCCCTATGACTCATCATGACACACTCTTACTCATGCTTTTCTCATTGACTCATTCTATTTATCTAATAACCCTATGCCCTATTTACCCTATTTAGCCATTTGTACAAACATGTACAAACACTTAGATGTGTATATAAACCCGAGGCTCAAGCCTGGCAACCCCAGTCTTGAAGTCCTCAAGCTTCCCCTCATATGATCACCATCCCTACACTCTCCCAAGGCCAAGTCCCCTACACTTGGCATTTGAGGTTGTTTCATTCACCAGCTATGCCCTGAGGTTGATAGACAGAAGCTAGGTATTCCCATAGCTTCTTAGCCATAGAAAGGGTGTCTGTCATGTCTCTTTTGGAGTCATAGCTATATTCATGCTTCTTGGGAATAATATGTTGCATTGAGGTAGGAAGCTATCCTCCGATCACTGTGGCAGCTTGTTGGTCAGCAAAGATCCATTTGGGTCACTCACTGGCACTTTGGTCCTTCCATAAGGAAGTCCCTTCAGTGATTGACCAATGCGACCCAAGCATGGTCAGGACATTCCGGATTTGGGAAGCCCAGGTAGGATAATTGTTGGGTCCTTCCAGAAGCTTGATCCAGCTGGTGATTTCAGATCTGACCTTGATTGCTGCCATTTTTGGTGTTTGGATTTACCAGGAGATGAAACACTGAGCTGATATCGTAAAGAATATGTCAGCATTGTCATTGAAGACAAAAGGAGGTAAAGGGGAGACAGAATTGGTAGGAGTGCCAAGAAGAGCAAGCAGATCTTTGAGGTCTGTATCTGTTCCTGTGTCCGATCCAGATCTAGGGTCCTGTGCCTGTTTCATCTCCTGTTTCATCTTCCCCTGTTTCCCTATATTACATTTCAGCTTCCACATGGTCTGCTTCTTTAATCTCTGTAAGTGTCTCTGCTGACTCTGCTTTTCAGATGGTTTCTGAGGTTTGCACTCCATGGGCAAGGGATAGATTATAGTCCACTTTGCCTCATTTGCTTGGTACCATGATGGGTCTGGTCGCTTAAATAGTATTTCCTCTATGGTCTCGAAGCAGAGATTAGAGAAGAAGTGATAGTTCAACATCTTCTGCTTCTCTGGTCCATAGTTATACAGGTACCATCTCTGAGCACAAGAAAGGTAAGGTAATGGTACATTGTTGCGATAGGAAAGAAAGAGTTCCAAGAAAGTGCCAAGAAAAATACCCCTAGTGATGGTAGGGGTTTGACCTCCTATTGGCCCTGTGTATGGACTGCTGAAGGACACTGGCAGTGGCCAAACTGTCAGCATCTTCTCTTGTAATTCGCCTATTTTCTCTAGCATGACTGGTGCTAGGTCTGGGCTGTTGCTCTCGAAGGTTTGCCAGGCCTCTAAGAGCTTCTTGCTTGGAGTAAAGTTGATTGATTCAGTGAAGTGCAAGGTCATGGAGTGTAGTGAGGTTGTGGACCCACTGTCTGAGCTGATCTCGCTCATCCTGTAGGTTGTGGATAAATCCTACAGCAAGTTGGTGACATCCTCTTTCTAGTTCTAGGGCAATCTGAGTATCCTCGAGTCTCCAATTGGTTCATTCCCAGCATTGTATCTGCCACAGGATTGATTGATGTTGACCCTGTATCTGAAATTGGAGTGTTTGGATGTGGTCAAACTCTGCAAGTCGCTGGTAGATTTCTATAGAGAGGTGCTGGGCCATATGAGTATACCAAGGGAATCAAGAATGGAACTCACAATGCATCTGGAGGTTGAAATCTAGGTTCCACTGTCGCTGAGTGGGGATATCTCTATGCCTGTCTTGTCTCTCCCAAGCTTCTGCAGGCAAAAGAAGCTCTTGGATTACAGTTTCTTCACCATCCTCCATTTGCTGTTCAACATAATGGTACTCTGAATCCTCTATCCAGAGAGGCATCCAGACTTTCCCAGAGGTGTTGTTGTCGGAGGATGGCATATATCCTGCTATCACTCCAAGGAATACCAGATTTGGCCTACCTTGCTCCGATGCCTGTCAAAGTTCTGAATAGTCTCCAGTGTCCTGCCTGTAGATCTTGTATCCTTGACCATGGACAAGGTAGTGAGGGGTCTCATGGTAGGATTGAACCAGTGTGGGCCAGCCCATGGCCTCGAGCTATTTGATTAGTTG
The DNA here is from genome assembly GCA_038090195.1 of Boletellus deceptivus. NCBI lineage: Eukaryota > Fungi > Basidiomycota > Agaricomycetes > Boletales > Boletaceae > Boletellus > Boletellus deceptivus. Next base: position 2,003 of record JBBPMG010000485.1, on the reverse strand, counting down.
CTCATTAAGGTACAGTGACCCTTCAAGGGTTGTACCAACTCCCCTTTCCATGCCATCAAGATTAATGCCAAGAGTTTGAAGATTAATTTCAAAGAGTGTGGCATGTCAATCAGTCAGGGCCAGAGCAGTGTCTGTTCCAAGCTTGGCTGTGGCTAGGGGTATTGATGGCTGGATTAGGTATCTCAGAGCCTGTACCAGTACTGGAGTTAGGTGATCTCTAGTGTGATCAATGACATGATTGATTGTTTCCAGCATTTGTTGATGGTGGTGACTGGGAAGGACTGGCTGTGATGGAAAGGGAATGAACCGGTTGATGTACTCTCCTTCATCGAACACTAGTTCTGGAAACTGGACTGGTGGTAGAGCAAAGGATGGCAGATTGGCTGTTACGAGATCGTCTGTTGGGGTTGTGGCGGACAGGAGGGGCATTGGAAGCTGTCAAATTGGCGAGATATCTAAGAGGAATGGGATTCCTTGATTGTTGAACTTGAGGAGAGGCAGGGGACTCAGTACCCACACTACCTCTGTTTCACCTGGGTTGAGGTACATGGATTCCATGTCCTCTGCTGTAAGCCCTTCGACTTCTGTTCCTTGCTGAGGAATGAAGTCCATATACTCTGGTCTGTACTCCAGGATGATCATCTGGAAGTCCTCCTGAAGAGGAAGAGCTGGGTTCGCCTGGTGGAGCAATCAGAGGGCATTCTGGGTGAATGAGTTCATTGTAGATGGGTGAGAGAGCACGACTCAAGGATTCTAATAGTTCCAGAGGAGGTGTTCCAGATGAAGGCAATGGAGAATGATGAGGACGAGGAGGAGTAGGAGGCCTATATGGGACCAGGGGAGCTGTAATATAGGAGTCTGAGGTTGTAGGACTTTCTTCAATGATTGAAAAGGTTTCCAATTGAGTCTCAGGAATCACTGGGAGTGATTGCTGGTGGGAGGAGTTGTTGGTGGAGTGGTATGGACTATAAGAAGGAGTAGGAAGATGAGGAATGAATATTCCCTCCACACCAGAGTCATGTGGGTAGTTCTCACCTGAATGGTGGTCACTGCCAGAGGTGGCAGCAGTATCTGAGGGAGTTTGGGATCAAGGAGATGGATGAAGGGGAGTAGGAGGATTGACTCCAAGAGCGCTCAACCTTTGGACTAAGTACCCAAGGTTCCGGACTTCCGTAGGATTGACAATAGGGTTATCTTCTTGGAGATAGTATCCAAAGAACAATCTCCAGTGGTGTGGAGTGGGAAAGTGATATTCCACCACAGGAGAGTGTGACCAGGTGTTTGGATCTCCAGACAGGTATGCGATGTTTGGGGGAATTAAGGAGTGGCTACTCATCAAGGTGGTATCTTGGATCTCAATGGGATGTTCGAAACTGTCAAATATTTGGACGCCTATCAACTGTTGGTCAGTATTTGTACTATTTCCTTGTATAAAGGAAAAAGCAAAATCCCGTAAGAAGTAGCCCCTTTGTGCCAATGTGGTGGGATTGAACTCATTGGTCCATCCAATGTTATTCATGGTATGGGCAGCAGTCCACATGGCTAATTCCCAGGAAAGAGCCTCAATTAGAGCTTCTTTCCCCACTAAATGCTTTAAGCGATCACAAAGAGCCTCAAGCTCTGCTAGCACCTCAGATCGTGGCATTGAAGATATCAGAGTGACAGTAATTGTTTGTCCACTGATCTAGGTGGGGCTCATAACCTAATGAAAGTGGGAGGATGGATATGCAGGTACAGCACCACTATCCACTTTCACTTGGGGCACAGCAACAAAGGGATGATGCACAGTGTGAGACTCACTGTACTAGCAGAGTTTAGTCTTGGTGGAGTATCAGTACCCAAGTATGGGTACTGTGGTTGCAATAGAATAGAGTTTAATGTGGAGCAATAGCCTCAGGTGAGGTAAGAGTGAAATGAAACCAGGGGTGAATGGTTATGGATTTGTTACAGCATTGAGTACATTACATGCTGCTTTTATACTAGTTGGGAGTCTGAGTATAAAC
>JBBPMG010000484.1:0-19140 GCA_038090195.1 Boletellus deceptivus | reverse complement strand
GGTAGTTTCGCCACCTGTTGTCGACTGTCCCAGAGAACATGAAAGTGACCGTACTTGTTGCTGATCCCACCAAAGACGCAATGTCGAAAGAGGAGGACTTGAGGAGATACCCACATGTGATCTCAAAGATCTTGTGGGGCGTTTCTCATCGAATTCCGATCGATGCCCCGCAGGTTATCATCGAGACGGCGCTTCAAGGTGCCGAGTGACAAAATCAGCTGTGTGTAGCAAAAACGTACTACGTCCCCGTACGAGTGTCATGCAGCCAGACTGCTCCGAACAATATCCCAACAGCTTGTATTTCCACATCTTACGCGGCTACGAGCATGGCTAGCTGGTTTTCGCACATGTTTCCTTGTGGGCACATTCACTGAATAGCCACAACTGGCGTGCCGATAGCATTTCCATGACTATGTAGATACACCACTACTACAGCCTTTTTCTTTTTTTCCTGGGACCGATCGGATAAAGAGACATTCACACTATTTCCAGTACCTCTACCCGGACGTCCTTTGCAACCTCGTTTCCTGACCAACGCACGACGATCTCGTGTTCAGCAGCCACCCGTTTGTATGCACCGTCCGACTGTCGCAAAAGCAGTAGTGCGCTGAAGGACTCCCCCAAGCGCGCGATCAACTCCAGGGCGCGTGCATACGGGCCCGACACTGTGTTCGGAACCTCCTCGATGATTCGGGTCTGCGCCGGTGCAGCGTCCGCGTCCGAACTGTTCCCCAAGTCCGAGTTCCGCTCTGCGTCTGACGCGGGTCTATCCACACCGTCGGGTTTATCGAGGCTGTGGATCCGTGTGTCCACAAACACCAGTCTCCGCGGTTCCGTCAACGGGAGCAGGTCTGTCGTCGTGAACCTCACACACTCGAGGCCGGTTGTTTCTGCGCGGTATACGCACTCTTGCTCTTTGCTAAGATTCGTGAGGTCGAAGACGATGCATGGAAGGTGAAGACGGAAGTGGGCAAACCGTACCGGCTGCAAGCGGGTGAGACGACCGTAGATCATCATGGCATCAATGATAGGGAGGGTGGCTTGCAGTTCAGCTGTGCGCCTTTCCACCTCGTCCTGGGAGAGGCACGCAGGAGCGAACGGGTCTTGGGTGTATACAGCGGGGGAGCTAGGGAGACAGCTGTTGCACCTGGATGGCCTCCCAGTCCAGGAAAGTAGTGTCACTTGTCCAGAACGCGTCACGAGTTCTTCTAGAATTCGACCGTGTACGGACTCTTTTTCGTTCTCAGGCAATGAGTCAACCATCTTCGAAAGAGTCTCTCCAGCCTCTTTTATGCGCCCAGCGGTATACAAAGCTTCACATAGGCGCTGCCACGCGACTTCCTCGAGGCTATCGAAATTCCAGCCGAATATCTTGTGAGGAAAGTGAACATGTATCAAAGCTTAGGTGAACGGGAACTTACGAGCGAGATTGTTGTCAGGGGATCGGATTCTGGGGAAGTAGATGGTTTTTTTGCGAGATGGAGGGTCTCTGCAGCGTTTTCGTACTCCCCTTGTTTCAGGTACATGTTCCCTAAGACCTGTTGGGGACATAAACAACGATGCTTGCTACTAGCTTTTGCGTGGTGTGCTCGCCTGAGTGTAGGGGGCCCTCGTTTTCTCGTCAGCGGAGGTGATCAAGCTACGAAGACGTGACACTGCTTGTTTATGTTTCCCGCACACGAACACGAGAATAGACTAAAGGCAACAAAACTTGATCCCAATGCATACGGAATGTGTCAAGCGCTCACTTTGATGACCAGGAGTAGTGTACCATTGCTCGGATCGCCGCAGCGGAAAACGAGATCAAACTCGTCGAGTGCTACTTCCTGCTGACCTGCACCGACGAGGGCGAGGCACCTTGCGATCTGACCAACGTGTGATCGTTTGATCCGCAGGGACTTTGCACTCGGTTAAGTACGAGCACATTGAAGAAGGGCAAGAATTACCGTATCGGCATCCTCAATCGCTGCCTGCCATTCCCCCAAGTGCGCTCGCACGAGGGCCCTAGCGGCAAGAGCATAGTGGCTGGGTTTGGAGCTCTGCAGAACTTCTTCTGACAAAATCCTCTCCACGTCCACCAGACAGCCTGGCAACCATGACTCGAGCACTGTGTCACCCAATTCCATGAGTGGAATCCGAGAAACCCGAGGCAAAGGGAGGTAGTCGCTAGGAAGAAAATAGCTGAGATCGTGTACTGCGATTCCCTTGTCATGTCCGCATGCAAGGTACCACCCATCGTAGGACATGGAAATACAATGAACTGGTGTAGAATGGCTGATCACATTACCAATCCATTTGTGCGAAGTATAGTCCCAAAATGAGACTGAAGAACCTGCAGAACGAGCAATGAATTGTCCGTGGGTCACGACAGACACATTACTTTCGCCGTCTTGGGTAGTCCATTCTGACTGAAACGACAAAGGTATGTCAAAGAAGATGATTTTGCCTGGGGTAGAAATGAAAAGCTGTTCGCCATCCAAGGACCAGGCAAGCGGTACGGTTGGTATTTTAGTAGCGTTAACCATTGGGATGTCAAACAATATGTCTCCAGAGCGAGCATCGTAGATACACGTATCCTGATGCGTGGCGGCGGCAATTGTGCTGTCATCCGGTGAAAATTTGACACCGACAACGGCAGCATTACGATGCAAAGGAGGAACGACTCGGACACCAGAAATGATGTCAAAAACCCGAACAGTCTGGTCCGCCGATCCAGAGGCAATCCGAGTAGAGTCATTCGACACATCGATTGCGTATACGTGACCGGTGTGCTCCAAGATTCCAATCGCCTTATCGCGAGTGACGGCATTCCAGACAGTGATCTTGCGACTCGAGCCGCCGCTCACTATCCATCGGCCATCCACCGACGCGACCGTGGCATGAACGATGCCCTTGGCCTTCATTGTCCCAATGGCAACGTCCTCCTGGCTGTCAGCGTCAACCCTCCATTGACGAAGAGTACCAAGGTTATCTGTGCCGACAAAATCATGGCTATCTGGCTTAAAAGTAACGCACTGCGTTTTCGACCCGTTGGGATGTCGAATTTCAATTGTTCTTGAGTCTGTGTCGCCAAACTGTCAAACTGGATGGTCCCGCGCCACTATTCAGTCAAATTTGTACGAACCCATCGTATCCCCAACACTCCGAGATACTTTGGGCTTCGAGGGCAAGCAGGATATGATTCCCTCGATGTTCTCCCAGTTCGTTACAGGTCTGCTAGTGGAAGTACGACGGTTGAAACGTTGTCTGGGCTATGCGGGGGAAACTGCTTATCGCGTGACTTCGTCACGTGAAGTGTACTTCAGTATTCCCCATCGCGAATGAACTGAGGACTACTAGGAAAAGTATGCTATTTCCAACACTCCTACTCTCTCTTTCTCTCTCTCTTCGCAGCCTTGTTTCCTGCCCAGCGCACGACGATTCCATGCTCAGCGGCCACCGGCCTGTACGCGCCATCCGACTGCCGCAAAACTAGCAGTGCACTGAAGGGTTGTCTCAGGTGCGTGAGCAACCGCAGGGCGTGAGTGTATGTGTCTGATGGTGCGGTTGGGCCTCCTCAATGATCTGCGCATGCGTCAGCCCAGTGTTCAAGTCCGTTCGGGGCTCCAAATCCAAGTCCGAGTCAGTGGCGGACGCCGATTCGTCTTCCTGGATAGGCATGTCGTGACGTTTAACGAACCCATGACGCGAGTATCCACGACCAACAGTCTCCGTGGCTTTTCCAGCGGAAGTGGATCCAACATTGGAATTTCCATGTCCCCAAGCCTGGCAGTTTTGGCGCAGAACACGCTATAAATTGTCCGCGGAAGGTAACGGACATGCCATCTTGAACAGTCCATGCTGAGTAAAGGGATGCAGACGTGTTGGAGGACGTGATCTTGTCTGAAGCAACCAAAAGTGGTCGATCATCAGAGGACTGAGCAAGCGAAGTAATTGGTGATCGTCCGGCGACTTGGAATATCAGAGATTCAGCTCCAAACAATGTTGGGAGACCTGGGCAGGCATAGCGTGCCCAGCCTAGGCTGTTAAACCTGCATACTGCGTCCGTCGGACACCCCTCTCCGAATGAGGGCCTCGCTAGGCCTGTTCAGACCAGGACAGAACTTGCAGGGACAGGTAAAGGAGCGAGTGGGAGACGCGGTTTTGAGCCTGCGAAGGCTCCCATCAGGGGGCTCGACCGCTGCCCCTCCAGGGCCGTTTAGGGGGACTACCAGCTGTAACGGTCAAAGGGAACACAATGGCACAGGGCGCGCGACCCTTCGAGAGGCCAGTGGCTCAAGAATGGGTGAAGGCGGGTGGGGATAAGGAAGCTTCTTACCAGCGAAGCCGTCGTGCTTTCAGCGGGCCACCCAACAATACCTTGGCGTCCCTTTGCGGCGGTATAGTGGCAAAACTCAGAGTCCTGTCTCCCGCTATACACAAAGGTATTCGGCGAGCGACACGGATCCCAGGAGAGCGTAATCATGTAAGTTAGCAGGCAGTAGGGTGAAGGAAAATGATTGGGAATAAAATTCTCAAACTTTCGCACGCTAAGAACTCGGCGCTGGATTGTCGTCACGCTTGGACTGCGTGCCATCCTTCTTCCGGCGGCCATCGCACGTTGTACTGAAGCACTGGGGGCAGCGCCGAGCAGTACGGGCACGAGCCACCAGTGTTGTATCACCGGTGAGTGTGGTGCCTGGTCGCTGGACAGCAGAACGGTGTGATGTTGGCGTATGTAATTAGGTCGAGCATGATTGGTTCGGCCAATTTCAGCTATACAGCCAAATTCATGCTCTCCCCGGACCACCCGCCATGCAAGGCCTTGCTTCTGCTCGCAATGGTGTCCTTCGCACCTCACTCCGCACGTTTGCCTCCTCTGCTTCCAGGTCTCAGGCAGTACCAACAGAAAGACCGGCGCTGGTGAAGGAGTTCAAGATCTACCGATGGGTGAGTTCCACCTGCCCCTCCTTTATGTACGCTCACGTCCGCGCTAGAACCCAGATGAGCCGGAAAAGAAGCCCACTCTCCAGTCTTATACCATTGATCTTAACCAAACAGGTCCCATGGTATACATCCCCTGCGTCACCGTCTTCCCCTTTTTAACCCTTTCCGCGTTCCTGTGCTCGTTCGTGCAGATACTTGACGCTCTCATCAAGATAAAGAACGAGATCGACCCCACCCTCACGTTTCGGCGTTCCTGCCGAGAGGGAATTTGTGGCTCCTGTGCAATGAACATTGATGGTCAGAACACCCTCGCCTGCCTCTGTCGCATCGACAGGAATGCGAGCAAAGATACCAAGATTTATCCCCTTCCGCACAGTCCGTGGCATTCCACCCTCTTCATGTTGCCTGGCTCACACTCGCTAGTGTACATCGTCAAGGATCTCGTCCCCGACCTTACACTCTTTTACAAACAATACAAGTCTATCAAGCCCTACCTCCAAAACGACAACCCACCCGAACACGGCGAGTTCTTGCAGTCACCGGACGATCGCAAGAAACTCGATGGACTATACGAGTGTATTCTCTGTGCATGTTGTTCGACCAGTTGTCCGTCCTATTGGTGGAACCAGGACCAGTATCTTGGTCCTGCGACGTTGATGCAGGCATATCGGTGGATTGCGGATTCTCGGGTACGTGTGGTGTGGTTTTATGGTAGTCTGGACGTGGCTCACGTAGCTGGTCGAATATGTAGGACGCCTATGGAGTACAGAGAAGGGAACAGCTCCAGAATGAAATGAGCATGTACAGGTGTCATACGATCTTCAATTGTTTGTACTCCGATCTGCCCCTCGAACGCGCCTCTCACTGGTTCCGCTAGGCTCTCGTACGTGCCCAAAGGGCTTGAACCCCGCCAAAGCTATCGCTAAGATCAAACTTGAGCTTGCTGCGGACTAGGAGGTGCTCTCCTGCGTAGATCGGAGTTAAGGCGTAGGTTGACTGCATAGCGGCTGGAACCCTTGTTTCGTACTGTCATTTTACCGCAGCCATTCACAGTGACCCACTAGTTACATTTGTGGACCGCCTGGGTCCATGTGTACAGGCTTTCCATATTTGAGCTGTTGCGCGGGCCCGATCAGGCCGATGCAGTGAGTCAGGCGGGATCTCGCAATTTTCAAAGTTCCGAAGGCTTTACGGAAAGAGGCAGCGAGCTATGCACCAGTACAGCTGCCAGCTGGCCAGGATGTGCGCTTGAGAGTGAGCACTCATGGCGACCTTCGGCAAAGCGACATTCAACGCAGCCTCGTACGCTGCATCTCGACCGACTTATCCCCGCGCGTTGTTTGACTACATATTTCGCTTCCACGGTGCGAACGACGGCCAAGCACGTTGGGACACGGCCATCGATCTTGGTTGTGGGACAGGTAGGCAACCAGACTGCTCGTTGCATCGCAAGAAACTCCATGCTTGACGCTGGCACATGCATATAGGCCAGGCCACGGTCGAGCTGACGCCGTTCAAGCATGTCGTTGGTGTCGATCCAAGCGCAGGAATGGTCGATGCCGCCCGTCGTGCTCTTTCGGTTCAGGATGGGGCATGCCAGTCTCCATCCGATGTTGGCACTGGCTCTCGATCTCGGTCCGATCGGATCACGTTCGTGCAGTCTTCTGCGGAGAGACTGGATTTCTTGTCGGACGGGAGCGTGGATCTGATCATTTCAGGTATGTTGTGGGCGGGTGTCGTGGCATGACTGTGGGTGCTAGATGCTGATTCGTGCGTGCGTTGGCGCCATTCGGACGTATAACAGCACAAGCAGGTCATTGGTTCGATTGGGCGCGGATGTGGCCAGAGGCGGCGCGGGTATTGCGAGCGGACGGGACGGCCGCGATCTGGGTGTGTTCCTCGTTCGACCATTCGACGGTTTGTGTTGCAATTCCCCGAGTTCACCACACTTGTCCCCGACGGCACAGACCTACTCTGGGCTGCGATTGCCCAGGTACCCCACACTAGTGCCACAGTTGACGCACTTTCTCCAAGGCACCGATCCATGGACGTCCATCGGTCCATATTGGCAACAGCCCGGACGGACGATCGTCGAGGAGCACCTCGTAGCGGTGCCAGACGCAAATAATGTCGTCCCGGGCGCATTCAAGGACTTCGCGCGGTGCTATTTTACAGGTGTGCCTATTTATGTGTCTCATACATGCAGCTGAGGCGACAACCTCCGTCTTTCCTTCTAGGCACATATCACCCTCACCTGCCCTCCCCGCAACCCATCATCATGCAAAAGCGCATGACGTGGCATGATGTTTATGAGTATCTCCGTACCAGTAGTGCACTCCATACCTTTCTCGAACGCCATCCCGAGGATGCGAAGCGGCCCGACGGTGACATCGCCATGCGGTTCTGGAAATCGCTCTTGAGCGGTGCGTCTGCGCAAGACGGCGTAAACGTACGGCCAGAGGATGAGGTCGTGGTTGAGTGGCCGTTGTCGTTGATACTGGTCAAGAGGGTGTGAGCGTCCCTCTACCGACCAGACCACACTTTCTAGCTCCTGTTGACCATCATACTAGTAGCTATCAAATCTGCTGAGACCCCTGTCCTAATAAACTCGACTAGAGTGTGGGTCCGTCGCCGTTTTCAGAGTGCGGTGTATCCCGAACGTCGGTCTATTCATGCCTACAACCCCTGTGTCGCTCTGCCTCAGCTGGCTGGCACTAGCAATATGCTAGGCTGTGCGGGGGTATTGCTGAGTCATCCAAGGTCAAATGTGGTTACATAAACGTTTCTAGGCCTCTTATTGCAATCCTTGAACGCAGTGTAGAGGAGCTTCTAGGCATTTGCCCGCACCACCCATCTTTTGCTCGTACAATTTTTATGCGAAACTCTACGGTTTTTCAGTTAACGTCACAACACAGGCCAAAGAGGGATTGAAATCCCAAGTCACGTCTCAGGACTAGTGCAGGCTGTCTCCTTCGAGCCGGACAGTGATCGTCTTTTTAGCGCAGGCACATTCGGGAGCCTCCGTCAATGGTCAGCTGACGATGGAAAGGAGGTCGGTAAAGCTATGGAAGCGGGTAGTCCTGCCCACGCTGTAATTGTGTCAATGGACGGCCGACGAAACATGGCCATCACCTGGAGCTCAATTACTCATGAAATCGTGATAAAAATTAGGTTAGGTTTAATACTTTACAGGAACCAGTTGACAGCACCATCAACAATATGGCACCAATTCGTTGCTTCTCCATGTCCCATGACGGAAAGTATCTTGCATGTGGCTATAAAAAGGGAATTACAATTTACAGTCTTAGCTACTTCCTTCCGAGAATCTGCCTTTCTGAGGTACCCACGTATCGTCGGTTTCCACTTGTGGTGCTGAGTGATGCAGAGATGAGATGCTGTCGGAAAAATTTGGTGAACCAACCGCTCCGGTACGGGCGCACTTGAAGGAGTGGGGGGCTGCATCCAAGGGCGCTGACATGGTAACTCCATCACTTCTCTGATATAGCCGTATCAACTCAAGCCCATTCACAGTCCCTTCGGATCAGACAGTCGCATATTGGCCTAATCGCAAAGTCCCTTTTCCTAGTCGGTGCAAGTCAACAGGAGGTCGCTCTCAACGAGTTTGACCTCGTATTTAGTACCAGCGATCCTAGCAATAGCACGATTCTCTTGGCCATCAAGGTGCGTCCTTGACAAACTCTGTGCGACTGAAGCCAACTGCCATTGTTTTCAATCTATTCTTATGTTCGTATGTGGGAAACATGAACGAGCACTCGTCCTTGTCACTTAATTGCCTCCACGGATGAAATCGATAAAAAGGCAAAGGGCCACTATGTCTAGGTGTGTATACCACACAGCACCAAACATTGTTTCTCATGCTAACGGCAGGTCCTTGGCTGTATGCATCTGAAACAAGGAGACTATGAAAGTGCATTGCAGACACTCGGGCCAGCGGATATTCTGCCCACTTCTTCAGACTCTAATCCGTTGATCATGATCTCTCTCGTAAGCTTTCTGTTGATATATTACTCCATTCTTATGGGAGATATTCGGCTGGAGGTTTGACAACCTTATGGTCACCGTGCATCAGCGCCTATGTGAGGCACTATACACTGCTGGTCGGGCACAGGAGATCGGAGAAACTCGTTCAAGGGTGGTCAGCACTCTATCGGAGGACAAAAAGAGTCTACGCACGGTCGGACCCTGGAGGCGATCGTGACGCACTCGAGACAAGTAACGTTGCTTTTGTGGACCGAAAAGTCGTCCGCATGCAATAGCTGCTTTCCCAGCTCTCCCTCTATTTACAATCAAGCTGCATCCGCTTCTCCATGCCTTGAAAAAGATGAGATAGAGAAACGGACGGATGGGTTGCGGGCCGTCTTCCCACTCGGCATCCACGACCGTCTAACCCGCTTTCAGCCGGCACGGTTTGCACACTTCCACCTCCACTTGCCGTGCATCGCATTTGGGATGACGAAACTCAGAAGGAGACAGCTGGACTCAGCCCCCATTAAGAACGTCACGGGAAATGGTGTGATACATAATCTCAACAAGCCCCTCGACGCGGCCACTCGGGAGGGTGGCCCGGTATCGGACGCTGGGTCGGACTCGGACAATGTGAGAACGGACGGTAGACCGGTTCTGGCCACTCTATCGGATAACTATACGCAGGCCCTGCAGGTGATTGTACGCTTAGAACAGCTCTTTAGCGCACTTCTGCTTTTGCGACAGTCTGACGGGCGTATAAGCAGGTAGCTGCTGAGCACGAGATCATCGTGCGATGGGCGCGAAGCAAGGTTGCAAAGGATGTCCGCGTAGAAGTACTGGAAATAGTGTGATCCTGGTCGTCAGCTTCTATTAACGTTCACCGTACTCTTTACCGCACTGTAAGGCTGATCTGTAGTACCCCTGGGCTCTCAGGGTATTGGTACGATGGAACCGAATGACTTGGCTTCTGAGTCGTGTGTTGGGAATGAGCTGGGTCATTCTGACGCCGGACCTACTAACTCAACCGTAATTCAATTGATCAGCGGTTCTGGAGTACCTACTGGGGATACTCCATGCCAGGTCATCGAAGGCAGCTGAACTCAGCCACCACTTGAAGACATCTCGTCGCGCGGTTAATAAAGGTGATAATGTTGTGATGCCTCTGACATCCCGAGCGCGAGCGATTGTAAACACCATCATCCCAAGTTCTCAGCCAGCGGAACTCGACTTGATAACAACGCTTGCCTACTCCTTCGAGTGCTGGTCCTGACGGAATCCATAGATCCCCACTACGGGTGTCAAGCAGAGGCTGAAGAGCTTTTGTCATACTTGGTGAAGGAATGAATTATTACTAATACCCAAGAACTAGCAAGCCGCGAAGGGAGGTTGTCAACCTCACCAATCGACGTGAAGCAACCCTATTGAACCGTGGAAGTATGAGGAATATATCCGTCGGTGGACATGAGAACCCAGTCACAACGAAAAGGCGACCATCAGGACCGTCGATCATCGTTTCTTCCCCCGTGACTTGACGTTCTTTGGCTTCCTGGAACCCGCCTTCGCGCCAGGAATGGGCGCGCCCTCCACATCTTCAATTTCGTCGTCCGAGTTCGCCTTTCGCTTATCTCTAGAACTAGACCCCAGGCCGCCCGCCGTCACAGTCGGCCCTCCTTCATCCATCGCATCGCTCACCGTCGTAGTCGACATCCTGTTTGTAGACCCCGGGCTCTGTCGCATCGACGACGCAGTACCTGGAGCGGACCCCCTGGACTTGACTGACAACGCGGGAGATGCTCTCCTTGATCCCGCTCCTGCAGAGCCAGAGCGATGCTGGATCTGAGAAACAGGTAACAAGCTCACTTCATCCAGACCTTCGCCTTTACCCTTCGCTGTTGCCGACTCCCGACCATCCGGCCGTTCGTCACAATACACGTCCAGCCTCGTCTCGCGCCAATCCCGTCTGTAGATGCTCTCTCCAGACAGCCCATCTTCGAACGACCGCACATCACCTTCGAGGCGCATGTCACTGCCTTCACGGTCGTCGCGTTCGGCGATCGCGCCGCCGATCAGGCCGGGGTGCACGATGCGATCTCCTGTCCGACGAGCTCCAAAGAGCTCAAGGGAGAGTGAGGAGGCGTTCTTGAACGATCCTTCTTGCCATCGACTCGTGTCGTCTTTCACTACAGGCTCGCCTATGTTCTCCATCCACTCCCAAGGCCGATTTTGGACGGGTGGTCCGTACACCAGATGCCCCGATGCATCACGATAGGCATGCACCAGCCCCGCGACGAACTTGTTTGGTGGGAGGTGCGGCAATAGGGTACACAATTGCCGATAGTATCCAGAGGGGATATCAGCCGGGAGCTCATCTTCGGATATGTCTGGGTAATATTTGAACAAGTCAGGCGTGCTCGATTTTGACTGCGAATGGAGTTCTACCGGGACGTGCATCAAAGTAAGCGCGAGTGAAAATCCAACGGACATACCATCAATCACAAAATATAACGTATCGATGAGCAACGAGTACGCCACCGCATCAAGGTCAGACAATCCGGGTGCATGCTTCTGCCCTTCCTGTAAGCATCTCGATGGTCGTCAGATATACGTACACGTACCAGAGCCAAGCGGAAGAGTATTGATGACAAGATCTCATACTGTTCACGGATAGTGTTCGTCCAAGTTCCCCCGAACCCTAGATTGAATTGCAACAGACGCGCGATAAAAAGGATGTTCTGTGTCAGTCGTTTCGACGATTCAGTGCTCGCAGAAACGAGCATCGACTCGACGGCAGAGAACGTCTCGCATATTCCTTTACCCAGCCGCTCTTGGCAATTGACATCCAGCTGGAAGAACACCCCTTTGGTGCGGAAATGTTCCATTATATGTGATAGGAGGCGTAAGAGCTCTCCAGCACGAGCAATGCGTTCTGCGAGGACTTCGAGCGATAAGGGAGTCGACGGACGGGCAAGAACCTCGACAAGACTCTCCATGCCACTGTTTACGAACTGCGGCATTGAACGATAAACAAGCGATCGGTGAAGTAAAGTAAGAGGCAACCTTTTCGGCTACAGCGCTGTCGACCTCCTTCACCATCTCAGCGATGAAACACGCTTCCTCAGACGCTATCGAGTGGCGAAATAGGACAGACGTCATCTTGTTCAACGATGCACTGGCAGCTTGTCGAGTCGAATTGTTTGCCATGGCTCGACCCAACTGTCGTAGCCCGAATTGAAGTTGAACCGCAGTGGCAGCGAGTCGCCACGGACTGAGCACGGACGAGATACCGCTGTTCAAAAATGCGTTCACGTCTGTTCCTGTAATTCCAGTTCAATGTTCCTCGAGATACGAAAACACTGAAACACCCACCTTCACTTGAGTCGCTCAAAATCACCTTGAGCGCATTCACGAGCGGCTCGAAGAGCGTCTCGTCAATAGATCCGGACTGGATAGGCTCCTCGAAGGCCCTCCGTATCACATCTAGATCGCGGTATGCAGCAAACCGAAACTGTCGACTCTCGCAGGTTGCGACCCGGAGTTCCCTGACCGCATCCCGAAGGTGATGCGGAACAACGGAGTTGTGCTCGATAGATACGAGGGTTGGCATTGCAGCAGCAAGGAAGCCAAAGTGGGGCTCCCCGAACGCGTCTTGTCGGCGGGTATAAAATCGATGGACATCTAACAGAGTGTTCGCAAGTGCGGACGATGTTTGAGGCTCCGTTTTCAGAATCAAACATTCGAACAAGGCATTTGCGGATTGGATGTAAGTCACCAGAGATTCTGCTTGCTCAGACGTGGCATTCGCCAGCTGAATCCAAGCGGGGTAAATGAGACCACGGAGAATAGTCGTGGACGGTAGCGCTCCGTGGGCACACAAAAATAATAAGACAACTGTGCATACATCCCACGCATCGATTGTGAGTGCCATTATTTCGCGTTTGCCAGTGCCGAGAAACCAATGAAGGACTTGCTCATTAATTCCCGCGGGGAGATGCTGGTCAACGTGCAGGAGAAACTCTGCATATCGCAGCGCAATCATGTGTCGTTTGGGAAGACTGCTTGTCATGAGCGGCACTTGACGCAGCGAAGCCACGGTATTGTCCCAGACTTTCCAACCCCAATCCGAGGACGTTCGATATTTATACCACAAACTGTTGGCAAGGATAGAGGGCGCATCTGACTTGGCGTTTTCTGCGAGTAGTAATATTTCTGGCAGGGCAAGAGGAACTATGTCACCCATAGCTGTTTCTGGAGCGAGCGCCTAATGATTGTCACCGTTTTTTTCCGCCGAGCTTGCCATACAGACTTACGTGAGCAAATGAAGACATGTCCGCTTCCACGAGCGTCCTCGCAGACCCATCAAGGTAGCGACCTCCATCCATCTCGACGAGAAGGCCCAGAAGCGATCTTATTTGCATTCCTCGGTTCCTCCAGAGCATGTGCGCAGAATAAAGGGCATCTGTGATACTACTGGTCGCGTTCATCGAAGTCCAGACGGTGGCAAAACGATGAAATACTTCGCCAACCGCCGCAACAACACCAGCATGTGAGGTCTGGGATAACACCGAGAGGCTCAGCTACGAAAAAGAAAAGCTTATTCTGCAACCTTTCTCCGATGACTGGGCGGTATATTACCTCGAGCAGGGAACCATAACAACCTGTATAGCACAGCAACTCCAGCACCACACTGTACATTTGAAGGACAACTGCTTCCTCACACTTATCCGATCTGAAACGGTCAAAAGACAAACGAAAAGACAAAGGAGTCGATAGCTTACGAGCTAGCAAATTTCTTGTAATTGGGAAGGAGCCATTCCTTGAACATCTTCACCTGCTCAAAACGCGGAGCACGAATAACTGTGTGACAACTTTTGTGCAAGGCTGACAAAGAGGTGAATTCGTAAGAATTTGTCCCTAGATTGGTCACCCATGTGAATGCACCCCACGACCTTATTGACAAGTGCGATACCTCCGAACACAAGGGGCAGAACAACTCGGATTTCGCGCCTCATTTCTCTCTCGCAGACATCTTCCGGAGATTCACGAGCACGCGAACCATATAGAATCGACCTGCGCTGGTGCAACAACGATGACGTGATGTTATGAAGCGGTATCCATCGGAGGAATTCGCGGTGTTTGGAGGCCGAGCCGGCTGGCTGTTGTGACCGGTTGGACAAAAGGGAAGGGAACTCAGATCTTTAATGGCTTACCTCGGAACATGAAAGACCAGGCTCACTACGTGCAACAAGCCGTTGGATATAGGCTGCATAATCAAATATGCCATCCTTCACTAGCTTACCAAAGAGAGCTGAGACAGATCTGATATTGGCACAGTCTCCGGCCACTTCACTTGTGTCGAGCCAGTCGAACAAGTAATCGTGCAGGGTTGCGCGAGACAATTCATGACGTGCCGTGCGCTCGCAATACTGACTAAGGAGAGTCGCAGCAGCGAAGGGACGATGTGGTCCAAATTGAAGTGGCGTTACAGTCCAGGTGAGGAGCGTGTCCAGTTTTTCAGTGAAACGTAATGATGATCGATCACTTGAACGTGAAGGGAAAAAATTGATGGTTGATATGACAGTCGTGGACGATATCGCATTGAGTGTCTGCAGCAAGTTTGATACAGCGAATCGGCCCGGGCGCCAGTTTCAGGACTCACCTGAATATCAACGACCATAGATCCAAGCCGCTCCAAAACACGAGGAGGGAGATTCCGGAATAACATGGCATCATTCCTTCTTTGGATATCCGAAAGGTTCTCAAGGAGCGCCCTCTCTATCTCACGTTGTCGCTGATCTCCAGGTACCGATTCGCCCCCAACAGCAGTAGATAAAACCGAAGACAATAAAGGCGAGTGACTAGCCCAAGCGTTGGGACTGACAAATGAATCCGGGAGCGCAAGGCAAATTCGCTGCAGACATGAGCATACAACGACATTGTATAAGGATGCACGCACTTGTAAGAGGGTAACCAACAATGCATCCAACCTGACGAGTTGCCCTTGCGCAGATGTCCGAATCTCTCGAAAGGGTGAGGGAAGGTTCATACCAAAAAAACGGTAGCCGACCTCTGAAAGTTTAGCGAGGCACGCATCGGCAAACGGCCTGGTGAGAGCGCGATTGGCAAGCATGCCGTCTAAATATTCGTCTGCGAGATGCACTACAAAACCAGCTTGGGCGAGATTGCATGTCATCATCTGCTGGACTAGCCACACGAAGAATGTGCGGCTGTCGACGAGGCCGTCTACATAAAGAGGACGTAGCAGCCGGAGGCTATTGATCCTCAGACAAGCACAGATAGGGCCATGTTTAAAACCCCTACCAATAAGTGAAACGTGAAACCCATCGATCCCGAGAGTCAGGGTCAGACAATACGCCCTTGAATGACTGCTTGATATTCAGTCCTGGACGAGGAGCACTAGGAAGTGCGATTTCGGCAAGCTGTTTCTTGAGATAGCTTGTCACGACGTTAGTCCAATCGGCACTATATTGCGTAGGATTATAGTTTGGCTTGTTCCGTAGGCCCACCTAGATTATCATGTCAAACATAAACTCCTGCGCCATATGCAGGTATACCGTCTCATTCGCGCCGAGGACTCTTAAAAACCATACAGCACGTGGAATTGCGACGTCCTTAGATTGAAGCAAGTCGAGAAGCTCGTGTCCCTTCGCCCCATGCGGTACACTCTTACCAAACTTGTGTAACGGAACATCATCGTTTGCGAGGTCTGCGAACCAAGCCTGACGTTTGGCATCGTTGAAAGTAACACGAGATGGCATCTTGAATGTCCAAGCACTACCTAGATCATAAGAGGTATCATTCATCACACAAAAGTAGACTCACGGAACGGTAGGAATTTTCTCAGCACGGCGCGCAAATATTTCACCCATTATGCTCTCCAGTTGCGCAAGCGTACTGTGACCGAATATTTCGTCTTGTTCACCATTCGACTGAGAACTCAGAGCCTCCGTGACACTAGAGAGCTCTGACTGGCGAAAATGAGGGATGTCCAGTACGGTGAGTGGCTTCGCATACCTTCACGTACGAACTGAGGATATACCCGCTCTGGATGTTCGTTTCGGACAACACATCTTCATCCTGTCCAGGATACGGAGGACAGAAACCAAGATAACCTGCGAATCCACACATCAGCTCTGGTATGCTTAGATGAGTGCGTGGCTCACCGACATCAGCTGATTGATGTGCCAAAGGCACCCATGGAGGTGGACGTGATTCGTAGACAGGAAGTAAAGGTTCTTGTTTCGTGTTCTTCGCCATAAAATCGTTTCGGAGGGTGTGTTGGGGATGCTGCGACGCAGTGGAGCCCGATAGGCTACAACTTTACCACGCTTTATGGACTTGTGCTAACCTTTATACTGGCTCAAATCCGGGGCTCAAGTCCGATAATCCTTCTGTGCGCAGAGACAGACCCACGCGAATGCATCTGCCATCGTCTCAATGTCGCTTATTGTCCGCTCTAGTTGGCTACAATATAGGTCTTTCAATTCTGAGGCTCGACGATCATACGCGTTCGCAGCCTAAAATTCTCCCTTGCTACCTTCCTATCTGCTATGCAGCAAGATTCAGACCCGCAATACGATGGGTTCGTACGGATTCTAAGAAGGGTCATCTGGGACCTTTATGGTTTGACAGTTCCCAATGCAGGCACAAGTGACATTACCTTCCTGAACCGGGAAGCCATCCAGGTGCGATACCTGTCTTCCTAGCTCTCCTACTGTATATACCCAGTGCCCGCTCGCTCCTGCGTGCATCTCACAAGACGATGTGGAAAGGCGCACAGCTGAACTGCAAGCCACCCTCCCTATCATTGGTACTATGATGATCTACGGTCACCCCACCCGCTTGCAGCCGGTACGGTTTGCCCACTTCCGCCTTCACCTTCCATGCATCTTCGGCCTCAGGAATTTCAGCAAAGAACAAAAGTGCGTATACCGCGCAGAAACAACGGGTCTCGAGAGTGTGAGATTCACGACGGCAGACCTGCTCCCGTTGACGGAACCGCGGAGACTGGTGTTTGTGGACACACGGATCCACAGCCTCGATAAACCCGACGGTGTGGATAGACCCGCGTCAAACGCAGAGCGGAGCTCGGGCTTGCGGAACGGTTCGGACGCGGACGCTGCACTGGCGCAGACCTCAATTATCGAGGAGGTTCCGAACACAGTGTCGGGCCCGTATGCACGCGCCCTGGAGTTGATTGCGCGCTTGGGGGAGCCCTTCAGCGCACTACTGCGTTTGCGGCAGTCGGACGGTGCGTACAAACGGGTGGCCGCTGAACACGAGATCGTCGTGCGTTGGTCAGGATACGAGGTTGCAAAGGACGTCCGTGTAGAGGTACTGGAAATAGTGTGAATGTCTCCTGTCCGATCGGTCCCAGGAAAAAAAGAAAAAGGCTGTAGTAGTGGTGTATTTACATAGTCATGCAAATGCTACTAGCCTCTGGCTATTTTCGGTGCTTGAGATTGGCACGCCGGTTGTGAACTATTCTGTGAATGTGCCCACAAGGAAACATGTCCAGGAACCAGCTGGTCGCGTAAGATGTGGAAATACAAGCTGTTGAGATATTGTTTGGAGCGGTCTGGCTGCATGACACTAGTACGTTTTTGCTACACACAGCTGATTTTATCACTCGGCACCTTGAAGCGCTGTCTCCATGATAACCTGCGGGAAATCGATCGGAATTTGATGAGAACGCCCCACAAGATCTTGAGATCACATGTGGGTATCTCCCCAAGTCCTCTTCTTTCGACATTGCGTCTTTGGTAGGATCAGTGACAAGTACGGTTACCTTCACGTTCTCTGGGACAGTCAACATCAGGTGGAAAAACGACCAAGGCTTATTTTGCTGACTGCAGCTACGTCGTGAGTGCACGCTCGTCCAAAGAGAATAGACGCCTACATTAGCGAGAGCTTCCACGACGGAGACATCACACAACTGTGGGCTCGGCTATGTGAAAATGACGTCCTCCCTCGGATAGGAGGGGAACTCGCACTGCAAGACCTTCCTAGTGGGTGATTTAGGGTTCCTGATCGGATCGCAAAAAATCTCCCTCAAGATGGCGATGGCCTCGGGGGGGGGAGGAATTCGAATTGTGGATTACAGAGAACGACCCGCACCGGTCGAGAAGACTTGAAGAAGGGCAACAGGGCAGCAGTGACGACACCCCCGAGAGAAAGTCCGATAACGATGTCATACGGGTGATCGCTGCGTCCAGGTGCAGTAAGGTAGGGCTGGCAGCTCGTCCACCAGCGCAGCAATAGTGTAGTTTGAACCACGCCTGGCATTTCCATGACCAAGCAAGTCGGGAGCAGTGACAAAATACCCTGCATCAAGATTCGTCAACTTAAGCGCCGAAGTGTTCAATAGTTTCGATGCGCTCACCCCGAGAAAGCGAACTCGGATGCAATACGATGCCACATGTGGGAGGAGTTGATGACACCATGGATCAAGAGGACGTGCTTAACAGGACTTGGATTTCCTCAGATTGAGGCAGGCATAGTGGTACTAGATGATGAGATAGGCCTGAGCTACGTCACGGAAGGGACCGAGTCGGACCCGGTCCAGGATAAAGTGGTATTCTATGATAACGTTGCCAAAGCTTAGACTAGCAGAAAGATTCAAGAAAGCTAGCACACCTTTTTCTCCCTCACCTTCCCGTCTTCCCCATAGCAAATGAGCAAGTCTTGATGCCAGTCCACACGAGCCCCATTGGCAGGGCCAAATTACCAATGTCATGTGCGTGCTTTTTGTGTTCCGTATGTCTGATCAGACAGGTCTGACACAGCATAATGAGCCTTGTGATAATCAAAACCTATCGTAGAGCGAGGATGCTGGCAAGCGTGCGCGAGGCGACCTTGGGAGCGGACGAGAAGAGCCCTTGTGAGGGCCGGAGACAACAATTCTCTATTTTCCCTTATCGTACGGGTTTGGTTCCTATATTACGTAGGTATTGCAAAACGGATTGACCGTCGATTCATGTCGGCTTCGTGAGGCCGAGATTGGTTTGTCAAGGTTTGGCCTAATGATTATCGACCAACCTTCAACAAAACCAAAACCGAAACCGGTCCTCCTATGCCCACGCCGGCTTCATCCCCCACTTGCGACGAGTCTGCCGCGCCCTCGCCGGCTACGTCTTCTTCTGTCCCCTCGGAAGGCGAAGCCAAGAGAAAGGTCATCCCCCAGGTTCGTGGCGATTCTGCCACGCCCGC
>JBBPMG010000483.1:0-19221 GCA_038090195.1 Boletellus deceptivus | reverse complement strand
TGCCTAGCCATGAGTAATAGCTACCTTTCATATACCAACACCTTGTTTATATTTGTTCATGGTCAAATGATATTCAATGAACAATCAAAAAGTGTCAAACATTGGGACAATTTTGTGAGTCACTGTAGAAGTCGCAGATCAGAGGATCATGAGAAGATCAAGGTATAGGGAAAGAGATTCAGAATCTAGTGGCATCACCGTATCCAGGGGTGATAGGAACAGGGCTAAATCATCAATATACATTGAGGGGATATTGAACCAGTTGTTGTGGTGAACCAACCCATAGGAAACTGTAGCAATAATCCTTTATTCTGTGGAGCAATCTCAATAAACCCATGCAATCACTGTAGGGATTGCACACACATACCCACAACTACCAAAGGAGTATAGGAGTTTTGGAAAAGATTGAAGAGGTGTGGAATAATATAGAGCTAGAAGTATGTCAAAACCTAATAGAGAGTATGTTGAGGAGAATACAGGCAGTATTGCATGCCAAGGGGGACAGTACCAAGTACTGAGATAACCCATGTATATACTTGAAATATATAGCCAAAATATTGACTCAATGAGTTGCTGTTTTTGTTTATTCATATCTCTATCAGTTCTGATCTAAATTGTATAATTCTTTCTTAGTAGTATAGTGCAGAGCAGATACTTTCAGTTCTATACCCAATATTTTGTGCTATTTGTCCTTATTGTGGCACTATTATGAAAACATTCAAAATATATCAAACATTGAGTCAATTTTTTGAGTCACTGTATGTGCATATGTATACTGTATGGTGCCATACCACCCTTGTGTGTTACATATAATTAGCTTATATAATAATATGTATGTACTTGTCCAAAAAATAAAAATGATATTTGAGCACTTCTCATTATATATATATAGCAGGTGATTCAGACCAGCCAGGGACATCTGTGGAATACATAGGAAATAGAGTCAACCAGACTTGGAGCTGGACTTCACTCCATGGACAACTACATACAGGCCCTGCACATTCATGCAAGATAAATCTCTTTGATTGCTTCCTTTATTTCCTTTGCAGTTTTTTTAAGCACCCATTCTTTCAAATATATACTTGCAAGGAGTGTTGAATATTTGGGAGTTAAGATTCCCATGACCTACCAGGTACCAATGGCTGACAGTTCTTAATGATTTCATCTCACAACATAACTTTCTAGGACATAGTATGTTGTCCAGTGGTGCCCACCTAAGTGAACACAAGGACACTTGAAAGGTTACCTGTCTCAAGTTCCCTCCTCGGATGGCCCTCCGAGAGCCTAGTCAGTTGTGTCCGACATCAGCTGACAGACTGGCCCGAGGATCAAACCGGGACGCATAAACTCGGGCTCTTCCGGACCGGAGTAAAAGTGCGGACTCTACGGAGGCAAGGCTGCGCCAGCTTAGAAATACACATACGAGACGGGCCTTACCATGTGTGCATTTTGTCGCGACACGACCGGGGCTGGACCCTGTGTGCCTGGGTATAGACAGGTCCGGCGTATCGATCTGGATGAGTTTTTCATTTCCGCTCTAGGATCATGTCCTTTACCCACGGCGAATCCGGGGATTTCGGAAGGGATCGGAGCTCGTATGCGCGCGCCGCAACACACGAAGACGGCAAGACGGCAATCATACATGAAAGGTCAGACGACCACAGCCAATGTGTATTTACCTTTGTCTCGTCTTATTTTATTTCATTTCTCGGTACTGAAACGCTCTTGGCGGGCATGGAGCCCCTGAGATTAGTGAGATGCACAGTGGGGACAAGGGAGACACGAATCAATGACCCTACATCGACCCACGCACAAGCTCCACTTGCCCGACTTTCATCAATCCCCACAGATCCTCGCCGATCGCAATCACGTACGAGGCGCGGCTCCCATTCGGAGGGTGGGCATGGTAAGAGTGAATGGGCTACATCTGAAAGCGTGGTAACGCAGAAACGGGGGAGACCGAAAAAGTATGTTTTTTTACCCTCCAGAGTGGCGTTCCATTTCATCGACCGTTCTATCGTGACCTTTTACACGACACCGATAACGGCGATGCGGTGGGTGTTACATATCTCCCTCCGCTCTACTCTGAAAAGTTCGATTTTAAAATCAGGCCTTCTCGCATCCAGACCCCATCTCGTAGTGGCGACCAAGCGGAAATGCAAGATTGTGTCTGCTGCGTCCTAATGCATTCGAGATCAGGCCTTCTCGCGCCCAAGCCCCATCTGGCATCCTCGTAGCGGCGACTGAGCGGAAATGAAAGATTGTATCGATTTGTGCGTTGTGTCCTAGCTCATTCGAGGGCATTGAAACCACAGGGGATATGGTAGGGAACGCAAAGGGGCCATGCATGACTGGCGGGATGACGGAAAAACTCGCGTGGGTATGGGGGCTGAAAGAGGCAATCGCGCCAGTGACATGGACATGGGTACGAGCGTGGGGGGAGACACCCGCCGAAGGCACGCGGATGACATACATAGCATTGCTGCAGGGTCTGTTTTCTGGAGTGGTAATAATTCGTGCATCGTGTGCGCAGGGGGCCTTGGAGCATGTTTCGCAACCGTGCAAATGCAGACAACACACGGCCAACGGACCGTCGAGACGACGCGATGACGAGGAACCACGATCAACGGATCGCAAACGCGCGCAAGCACGCGGATAGGCTGACCAAGAAAAGCTTATGTGATATAGGATCGGGACTGTGGCCGCTTTCAACACTTACTTCCTGGAACTTCAAAACTTCAAGGATGTGGTTATGGTCCAGTATGGGGGAGTGCAGCAGGATTCCAAGTCGGCCGAGGAAGAAGGTGCGTCATCTGTTTGGGCACATGATAGTGAAGACGGCAACACGGGGTAGCAAGGTGATAAGACAAGGCACGTCCAATTAACCTCGAGCTTTGCGCCAGGACCACGATTGCGGAACGGATG
Organism: Boletellus deceptivus; assembly: GCA_038090195.1. Taxonomy (NCBI): domain Eukaryota; kingdom Fungi; phylum Basidiomycota; class Agaricomycetes; order Boletales; family Boletaceae; genus Boletellus; species Boletellus deceptivus. Next base: position 16,296 of record JBBPMG010000483.1, on the reverse strand, counting down.
ACGCGCACATTTCAAAAGGCTCCTCCACGCAGCCATGCTCTTCACTCCCCCCCCTCTTGCCCATGTCTGCCATCCGCCGCTCGTTCTCCGATGATCCCGGACACGGCACCTTCCACTCGCTGGGTGTGCTCCCAAAACAAAGACAGCGACCACCCGTCGTCCATGTCGCTCGCGACGACGGCGACGCCCTTGGCGAACGCCCCTCTCTCGCCCGCTCTTCCTCTTTCCCCCTCACCCCCTGTCCCTCCCCAATTGTGCTTTCAAACGGAAAACCTCTCAAGTCTTCTCTCAAGTCCTCGTCCTCGTCCCTCGCCTTCCAGCAGCAGCATCTCCGCACCCGTTCCGACCCTTCTACCCTCAAGAATGTTCATTTCCCAGAAGAGGATTATGGACTTGCTACCGTTTATGTTTTCAATCGCAAGGCACGCCCTGCTGCCCATGGAAGCGACAACGGTGACGAGACGGGAACAGAGGGCGAGGAAATCCCTCCGAGCCGCTTTCCCTTCCCTCCCACTGTCAGTTACGAGATCGACCCAGTGACATCTTCGCTGGTCCCTTCTGAATGTCTCCTCCCTGCACACTTATTCCTCGAGTCCCTCAATCTCTCCTGCTCTACATTCTCATCCACTATCCCATCCCCAAAACACTTGCTCACTGGCTCCATCGTCGTCCGCAACCTAGCGTTCGAAAAACATGTTGCGGTTCGGTTCACCCTCGACGACTGGCAAATCGTCAGCGAGGTTAGTGCACACTACGTCGGCTCTGTCTTCTCTCTGCCACCCCAGATGTCTCCCTCGTCGTCTCCTTTCGTCCCGGGGGACATCACCCCTCAGAGGGGAAGAGGGTGGGATCGATTCACTTTCACCATCCGACTCGAGGACTATGCCCTCTCTTTGAGCACCCGCACCATTTTACTTGCCGTCCGCTACCGCGTTGCTTCGGCCTATCTGCTCCCCGAGTCCGTCGAGTACGGCCCGGGCGGGGAATGGTGGGACAACAACGACGGCTCCAACTACCGTGTCGGCTTCAGACCCGCCACCGTCGCCCCTAGATCTCCCCCAATTAGGCCCTGTCGTGAACCTGTCTCAGGTACCGTCATGCCGCCATCTTCGCATCTAGTGCTCATTTGCTATCACAGCTCCGGTCATCCCACCGCGTGTTCAATCCCCACCTCCGACAGCGAGCAAGGAGCATACATTGGGCTCGATGGCACAGACTGCCCAAAGCAACAAGGTCAACCAGTTGGTGTATGGAACGGACCGACCTTCAGGCCCTCTGCGATTCGGAAAACTAAATCTGTGCAATTATGCCCCTCCGACGGTGCACGCAACGTCCTCTATTTCGTTTCCCACCATGGATTCCCCCTTTGGTGTTCCAGTGTCTTTAACGACGAACTCGGAGCCGTCGCCAGATAAAGAGCCTGCATCGCCTATGTCGTCGACTCTTTCCACCCCATCCACTTCACCGACCATTACCCCGCGTGTCATCATAGGCGGACAGCCTGCCACCTTCCTCGAGAGTTTGAACGAGAGAGACTGCAAGACGTCCCCTGGGCCTGTTCATATCGCAGACTCGGATCCGTCAACACCGAGCGCGGCGCAGATTGAACTGGCGGCGCGTCAGTGCGCTGATCCTGTGCCAGCCCTGGGCATTCTACCTGGACCCGAAAAGACACTGTCCGACAACCCGCTGTACGATGCATTCGTGACACACCGGTACTTTGCACGCGGACCGTCTCTAGGCCACCACGGTTACGACGAGGGCGGGATCATAGCATGATATATCTGCCGTCTCCCCCAACAACCTACCACTACCCCGTGCTTGTACTTTTCTCTCGCGCTGTGATCCGTTCGTGTTGTATCATCTGCTGGGTTACCACAGGAGGGAATGTGCTAAAATCTACTTCCCTCTCGCTCCTCACTTGATCCATTGTCTCTCGCCTCTCTACTCCAACGTCTTCTCTACCTGGCTCTGACTCTCTTCCACTCTTCCCGCTCCTGCCCTATCTGTTAGCGTGCGCGAGAGTCGGACCTAACGAATGAGCTGGTAAGCTCCAGTCGAATGTAATGGACTGATGTTATTGTACCTAACGAATGAGCTGGTAAGCTAGAGGTACGATGAGTAAATGTCGTGTAAACAGAAAAGAACGTAGTGCATACCTCCAGTCGAATGTAATGGACTGGAGGAAAAGATGTACGCGAGGCGTCCGCATGGTGTATCGTCCGAGCGTACCAAATAAGGAAAAATTAAGAGAAAGATTATCTACGGGCGGCTGCGTCTCCAACACTATCCCCACTTGCACTGCCACATTACTCATACGTCAATCTTTGAGCTGCCTTCCTTTTGATATCTCCTTTTGGGTGTTTTCCTTTTCAGATTAAAAAAAAAGTCATACATTACGTTCCGCATCGTCGTCGTACGCATGCTTGCACATCACAACTATCACCCGTACATCCCCCTATATCATCTTGGCTCGCTTTCCTTGTTCGTCCTATCTCTCCTATTGACAGGCTGTATGACCAAGAAAGAAAGGTGTGTTGTTGGCGTGGTCCCCGTATTACGAGTTATGCTTTAATCCCTCGTCAAGAAAAAAAAAGTCGCATACAATGCGTTACCAGCATCATCGCTGGGACTCTGTTCTCCAAAACTTGGCACCTACACCATGCTTTCCATTTACCCGGTCAGACGGTCGGCCCGACGTGCCCATTTCGTCTGGTCGGAGAAAATCTCCGTCGTTCCCTGCGTGCCATATTGCTCAAGGAGAACAGCCCGACGCTCCAAGTCGCTCGTTGGCGATGCTGGAACCAGATCGCCCATGCGCGCGTTTCCCAAGTCGTCCGGACCGTCTTATCGTACTACTATTTCGCACCCACCATCACCCTGTCCTGCTGTATCCACTATTGCCCATCCTGCTGTGTTGTTTCGTGCCCGCCGTCGTCTCTTCCTGCGATGCTGCCTTGCGCCTGCTGTCGTCCTGTCCTGCCATGCCGTCTTGCACCCACTGGCGCCGTGTTCTACCGCACTCGCCGTCGCCCTCTCGCCACGCCATTTAACACCTGCTGTTACCGTCTCGCACTCACTCTCCGTCCGAATCTGCTCTCGTGGGACCACCGCCGGGTGTCATCGTGACAGCGATGCCCCCTTGGTATGACGTGGTACGTCATCCACTGCCGCTCTTGCCTGACGTTTCAGCGTTGACACCCTGACGAGTCTAGTGTGATATGTGACGAAGTGAGCGACTGCGCTCCACTGTCTGCCATAGCCCATCTACATCCAACACGAGCACAACATGATCAGCCGACGTTCTTTTCGTCGTTTTTACAAGCGAGATCGGGCGGTTCAGCTAAGTGAAGACTTCATCTGCACGCAGCGTCTTAGTTGAGTGCCGTCCCTCATTGAGCATGCATGTACACGCTGCTCACATTCCACACGGCACTAGTTCATGTACTTGAAACGGACGGTTTCCTGCTTTGCTCAAATGTAAGCATGGCCAAGCGCGCAAGTAACCTAAGCTGGGATAAGTGTGAGCCAAGCAAAAGGATCTACTTGCGATATAACCGCTTACTCGTTGCTTAACTACATGCAAGCCTATCGGCAAGTAACCTTGACATTTACTGATAGGCTGTGCGTGGAGACTCCTGAGACAACCAGACGACAGTGTGGAACCCACGGAACAAGTCCGCCCTGAGAGAAGGGAAATCTTGATGTGTCTCATCGGCATCTTCACATACTTCTTCCATCATTATTTCTGGTATGCCGTTATGGGGGGCTGACAGGATGGACTACCGCGACAAACTGTGACACAGGCTCAGATCTGCAAAAGCGGTCGAAATAGACAGCGGTCGCATAGCTGTCCCGTAGGTGAGCAAACCTGGACCCTAGTGCTTTGGTCGATTGTGGCTCTATGCGACGCTTAGGCAGGGACCTCTATTTTCTGTTACAAAATGTGAGCGTTTGGATATGCTGGTGCCGGTGTATATGAAGCGTTTCTCTGAGGAGTAAGTACTGGCAGGTTTAGTGGTGTGCTCCATGCTCACACGATCGCCGGCACTGCCCAGCGCCCTAAGGTGGCCTTCACGCCCGCACGACGCTACTGTACATTATGACGTTTTGTCCAGCTCGCCATTTCGGAACCGAAATGAAACGACTGATCTTATTAATCGCGAAACTCCTAGTTTTCCATATTTGGACTGGTTTCGGAAACTGTGGATCAAGGCTAGCTGAAATGCTGTCTGATGGCCGTTATCGTCCCTCCCTGTCTCACGAACTGACGGGCAAGTTCGTGATAAATAACCCGTAATGCCCGATACTCCATCCTTGCGTTGTCCGCTGCAGCGCCCATATTTGTCCTTCTCCGTATTTCCTTACCGTGACCTTGCCAACAGATACGTGCTAGCTACCGCGAACTTGTCCTTGAGAGATGGTGGGCCTTTCTATGGTGCTTGTGGTGCTTCTCGCAGTCGTCACCACAGCAGGTGCGCGGGTGATGCGCAAGGACAAACTCGCGTCACGTCAAGCAGAGGCTGAAAAACGGTGGAAACGTGGCCTCAGACCTACTATCTCCCGCTCAGGGCGCAATGTCGCACGAACCAGCGTTCGAAACATCACATTCACGGACCCCAAGGCGTCGGGTGAGTCTTGACGGCGTGTGGGCGAGGACGGTCACAGCCCAAGCTCGATTGGTGGTTGAGGTTGTCCCCGCTAGAGTTCTGGGTCGATGGGAGTACCCTCCCGCTTGTCCACTTTGACGTCGGGCCCAGCTGGGCGGGGTTGTTGCCCATCAGCAGCGACCCGGACGAGACGCGAAAGGTAGGCGGTAGTGCGTACTAATCCGCAGAATGTTTACTTTTGGTCGTATAGCTATTCTTCTGGTTCTTTCCGCCGGGTCCCGAAGGAAGCCTCGATGACCTCATATTTTGGTATGGCACAAGCATCCTAGTTCTGCGGGTATGAAGCTGGAACCCGGTTCAAGACGAACGGCGGTCCCGGATGTTCCTCGCTTGAAGGCTTTCTCCAAGAGAATGGGGTCGGCACTTTTTTTGCCCTTGCTCTTGTGACACTCTGTTGCTCAACAACGCTGCTTAGCCCATCTCGTGGGGCTGGGGCCGGGCCGGGCCTACGGCGAACGAGTACAGCTGGACCCGCCTTTCTTCTGTTCTCTGGGTCGAGCAACCCGTCGGAACCGGTTTTTCGAAGACCAGCTCGCCGCACAGCTGGTCGGCTTCTTGCAACAGTTTCTCGAAGTATTCCACGAGCTCAAGGGCAAGAAACTTTGGCTTTCAGGCGAGAGCGTGAGTCGGTCATCTTTTGTGGTCGGATGAACGTGCCGGTGATTCCGCTTTGGTTAGTATGCTGGAATGTATATTCCATGTAAGTTGCGGAATCGGGGTTAGGAACAAGACTCACTGTTTGCAGACACTGCAAACTATATCTACAGTAACCCGGCGATCCTGGATCTCTCCCTTCAGGGAATCTGGATAAATGATCGTGCGTGCTGTGCTGGAGGCAGAGATGTCTGGTTGACGTCCATCCAGCGGTAATTTCATGGAATGTCGTGCAAGCAGAGATCACTACTGTGGAATTTGTACACAAGCACAGAGCGTTATTTTCGTTCAAGTAAGAGTGTCATTGCTCTTTATGGCGTTCTCGCATTGAAAGTGACGCAAACTAGCGATACCTATCTCGATTACCTTGACGAGAAATCAGCGGCCTGCAATTATACCGACTACGTTGCCACCTACGTCAGATACCCACCCACGGGGCCCCTTCCACTCCCGGGGGACTCCACTGATTACGGGGATGGATGTGACCTCTGGACTGACATCTTCAATAACGCACTGATAATCAATCTCGCGTTTGATATATACCGTATCTGGGACACGGAAAGTACCACTGTGCCTCTGAACAGCGGAAAGCTGACATAGGACAAAAAATAGTATCCCATCTTATGGGATGTACTTGGTTTCCCGTACGCCCCTTTTACTCGTGTCAAAACAGCGCAAAGGGCTGATGTGAGCAGAGGTTCCTTTGAAGAGGAACAATCACCCATCTACTTCAACCGCCGCGAAGTCAAGGAAGCAATCCACGCGCCAGTGGACGTGGAATGGGTCGAGTGCTCCAACATCAATGCGTTCCCGAACGGCGACCAGAGTTTACCACCTACCTTCACAGTGCTCCCGATTGTGATCGAAAAGAGCGTGCGAACGGTGATCGTGCATGGGCTGGCTGATTTTGCACTGATCGCTGAGGGGCATGTCTCTTCCTTTGCAATCCTTGCAGCTACTGACTGCATCTGTCTGATTGTAACCACCAACATATGGTCGCGATCACTAGGACGCGCATTGCGATCCAGAAGTGAGCTCCGGTGTTTCCTCCAATCTAGCCTTTGGACCAGTTTTGACTGTTGTTTGATGCACTCCCGGAATCGCATATTGCGCAAAAAAAAAAAGCATGACATGTGTGTTTTTGTCTGTATCGGATGAGAAACGACGGTAACTTACGGTCGCGTGCATCCAGGGAACGGACTACAAGGATTCCAGACTCCGATCGCCCAGGACAGCTTTATCCTCGAGCACATCGGCGCATTCGGTAACATGCACTCGGAGCGTGGATTGACGTACGTTGAAGTTGTGCTTAGCGGGCACATGTTACCACAGTTTTCACCTTTGGTGAGTTGGATTGTCATCGCTCCTGTCTATCTTTTCGAAATTGACGGACCCATGGGGTCATCGATGGCCAGGCCGCGTATCAGGTCATGCAATACTTGATGGGCTTTAGAGACACGCCTTGAGAAATGAGATATGTACTCTTAGCACTATTGTGTCTCAAAGGAGAAAGTTCAGTAAATTCAGTAAAAGTACCTAGTACATGGTACTGGGATGCACGTGCTCCTGGCGTAAGGGTGGTATGCGACGAAGGTGTAGAGTTACTTGCTGCATTTTCGGTGACGACATCGTCGACAAATAATGTCAAAATGCTCGCATTTCCAAGCAGGCTGGTGTTGGCCGCCGAGTTGCAAAATACTTTCCTGTTCGTTCGTGTTTGTTTATAAGCACGTCGAAACAAGTAGTGTGGGGCCGTTTTGCTGCATTCGGGATAACGTGCATTGAAAACGAGGTATTCACAAGTCTTTTGGTATATCCATCCATCAAGCTTACCGACTCAGATCGATTCCTTCTGCCCCCCCCCAACAACTCGAAAGCCGATACGATGGAGTCCAACAAGTTCCACGTTATCCATGCGAACCATCCTCGCAATCAGGAATTGTTCCGTATGATTGCTACCCCTCCAGAGCGCTTAAAAGCCAACAGGAGCACTGTTCAAACCCAGTGCTCCACCTGCTTCACGATGCGCCACAAATTGCAAACATGTCAGAGAGTAGGCACCGCGCTTGATTTTCTTTGTAGAAACACTGATTCAGAGTTTCTCAGTGCAAAAGCGTGTATTACTGTTCGAAAGAATGTCAGAAAAAGAACTGGTATGTTAGATGTCGAAAGCGCCATAGTCAAGTCGCAAAACTCACCCTTCATTAGGCCTTATCACAAGGTTTTGTGCACCCCGGCCGACCGGCCAAAGGGAATCCAGAAGCTCGCCGAATGCTTGATTTGCAATCCCGTCATCAACGCTATGCTCCAGCTCGCCGCTGCACTCGACTTGGACCTACCGAACGACGAAAAGAAGGAGATCGGGTTCAAATTTCCATTCATGATCCGGGCTGATATCGGCATCGAGCCCTCCGACATATTTGATTTTGTTGCACTCATCTTCACCGATGAGCCTGCCTCCGACAAGATGGAGGGAATGGTCCAAGTTAACCATTTTCACTCTCACATTCCAGGCCAGTCGGGGTATGTCCCTCTCACAAAAGCTCGCGACAACGTGTGGCGTAGTGTGAGAGAGAAGCTCGACAATGACCCCGCTGATCGCGTCCGGCCCCTTGGACTGATCGAATTCGTCAATGATAGCGACTTTTCTATCACGGTTCCTCTTCCCATTCACCCTATTGCCATAAAGGCAGCGAGAGAAAAGGAGCCGTTCGTGGGTGTTTCTAGCATCACTGGTGCCACTGTCGAGGACCCAATGTCGGTTCACGCATGCATGGAGTCAGCATTGACCATTTCCACTTCCCCGCGCTTGACTAATAGCTCCGGCCAGGTCCATAAACTCGCACATACGTTCTGACAAGCAGAATCAGCTCAAACTGCGCACGGAAATGACGGATAACGATAAGTCTATAGTACGCGGTGCCCGGGACAAATCTTCCACTAGAAAAGCGGTCGTTCTACTCAGACAAAAGATGGCGAGGGAAACAATTTATGCAAATATGCCTTTGAATTGATTGCGCACTCATGTAATGTCTTCTCTTTCCTTCTCATTTTCAACTTCGGGAATCTCCCCGATTGGACCGATTGGACGGCGACGGACCCAGGAATGAGCGCTGAGGCTGTAAAGAATGCTGGCAGCAGTGTTTATATTCAGAGAATGTTCATGATGTGTAATATGCATGTAATGAATACAAGGAGACAGAGTACATATCCACCGGGTGTAGTATGGCTGATACTATATGACGATCGCAATAACACGGTGGAGACTTACTTCTGTTCACCACCTTGTTTTTGTCGATTCTTCTTTTCCAACTGGATAATTCTCTATGATCAACCCCGGATAGTCTGCCGACGGCTCGTCCAAAAGCTGCATGGTTCCTTTGGTCTTGTGTGTCGCTATTGGGAAGTACTCGAGACCCTCTCTCCGGAACTTCGTTAATGCGGTACCCTTGGAGAACCTCAAATTGGCATGGGATGAACAAGCACAAAAGAAGGTAGCGAAAGAGTCTCCCTTGACTTAGCGTCGGTCTTGCGAAACCGTCGCCACGAGAAGTGCAGCACTAACGATATCGGTCGTGTCGACACTAGTGATAGCTTTCTACCCGCTTGGTTGTCGCCACGTTTCCGTGTCCTATCATCGACGGCGACAACAGGGAGTCCGACCTCATATCGAAACCACGGGCGTGTAGTACCAGAACATGAGGGGCAAGTTCTGGGTCATGGATCACGCAACAAGAGGAGAGAAGTGCTCACCAAAAGTCAAACTTGGTAAGAGACACAGCCATGCAACAAAGTGCGTCGTCGAGGCGGCAGCAACAAAGGTGGAATAGACGTCGATAAACTTCGTTCAGGCAAGGAGAAGCCAGTATTTGCGTAGAGAGAAGGCAACGCTCGGCAGTGCATACAAGTGGCCAAGGAGGAGAGTAAGACCGAGAACAGACCAGGGTCCGTGTATATTGATTGGTTTCATGAAACGTTAGCTAATGAAACGCTGTAGTAAAATAGATGAGGCCACCATCAGACCGCTCAGCAGCTGCGTGAGATAGTTTTCACACACCCTTGTACTTGCATTTTCGGTGACGATACTAACGAGAGACAAAGTCACAGTGCCTAATCCGGAAAGCAAGCAGGCGGTGCAGAAGAAACTGTATTTGTTCCTATTTGGTTGCTTATCACCGAACTTGAACAGTCGACTCTGTCGCCCCTCGGGACTGGTCTTAGAGCATGAGCTATGGGGTTTATGGGCTGTCAGGGAGGCCATACAGGGGTAGCTGAGCACTCGGGGCGTCCGAGGATGTACGGGTTACGGGGTGTATGGGTTATAATGGGTATCATAGGTCATGTCAGAGTCGACTGTAGTAGCAAGTCCAAATCGAGGTGCGGGCGCCAACCTCTCCGTGTACGATTATGCTGGTATGAAATGCTGACTCAGATCGCTGCCCTCCGTGAGGCTCCGTCCACGACCAACAGTCAACACGATGGAGTCCAAGGAAGTCCATTTCATCCATATGACTCACTCTCTCAACGAAGAGATGTTCCGTAAGGTCGCGACCCCTCCGGAGCGCGTAAAAGCCAACAAGAGCACCATGGAAATGCAGTGCTCTACGTGCTTCACAACCCACCACAAACTACAGACCTGTCAAAGAGTAGGCATTGAGTTCAATTCTCCTCATAGACACTGACTCCACGTTTCTAAGTGCAAGAGTGTGTGGTACTGTTCCAAGGAATGCCAAAAAAAGAACTGGTATTCCAGACAGCAAAATTGCCCCAGTTCGCAAGACTCACTGTTCATTAGGCCCTCTCACAAGACTTTGTGTACCCCGGCCGATCGCCCCAAAGGCATCAGGAAGCTTGTCGATGACTTTATTTGCAATACTACCCTTTATGCGACACTCCAGCTCTGTGCTGCACTTGACATGGACCTGGTGAATGACGACAAGAAGGAGATCGGGTTCAAGTTTCCATTCATGATCCGTATAGACATCAGCATCGAGCCCTCTGACATCCTTAATTTTGTCAAACTTTTCTTCACAGATGAGCCCATGACCGATAAAATGGAAGGGATAGTCCAGGTCAACCACTTTTGCTCCCAGATTCCTGGCCGATTGGGGCATCTCCCTCTTGCCAAATCACGTGACAACATGTGGCATAATATACGAGAGAAGCTTAACAACGATCCTGTTTCTCGTGACCAACCCCTCGGACTGGTCGAGTTTGTCAACGACACCCATTTCTCGATCACAGTATCACTGCCCGTCCATCCTATCGCCATGCAGATGGCGAGGGAAAAGAAACCGTTCGTGGGTGCTAGTGGGACTTCTAAGTTACCAATGTCGGTTCACGGGTGCATGGAGTGAGCAATTTCCATTCCTCTTCCCCATACTTTTTTAGCATATTCCCAACTAGGTTCATTAACACGCATATACGTCATGATAAGCAGAATCAGCTGAAGCTTCACACAGAGATGACGGAGGAGGATAAAGCCATAGTACAAGGTGCCCGGAACAAGTCTTCGACCAGGAAGGTGATCGTTTTCCTCAGAAAGAAAATGGCTAGGGAAAGGATTTACAGGAATATGCCTTTGGATTTATTAGGTATCTTTCATGTAACGTTTTCCCTTTTCATTTCCTATCTCATATCACGGATGGTGTACAGCACTACTTGAAAGAAGCTGACTGCAGCTAGGGTGTGGACAATAGGTATGTACCCTCGCTCCTCGATGGGTTTTTCCCTTGTCTCGTTGGATGGGTCTGTGTCGCCCTCCAGGATCATTGGTTCCCGTGATGCCATCGGCATCACCCCCCCATTTTCAGGATTGGAACTCAAAGTGACCGGGGGCGACCTATTTTGTGTCCAAACTCAAGGCGCTTACAAACAAAGCAGCCAAATCATGTCCTTCCCTGTCTTGTTAAGTCACTGAGAGGCAGCTTGGACGGCAACTTGCGGCAGAGGCAAGCAGCAATCAATCAACACCAAAATTTGATGATCTGGGCGAGCAATGTCATTTTCGTACAAGCTTACTCAGTGCTAGCCCATCGTCTGCGTAGCCCTGTTCGCCTTTTGGCCCCAGCTCCACTCGTTCTACATTTGACTGGAAAATGCACCAGACCGGTTAGCAGTGAAGAAGGTGACGGGCTTTCCAGGAACCATCCACTACAATTTCATCTTCACTGTGCAGAGAAGAATACCTCCAGAAGTCATTTGCCATCCTGACTCCTATGACATGACTGTTTCAGACGAGCACACCCATGTACCTCCTCAGTCATAAGATCAAGGTCATGCTGGAAGCACGGGTTCCATTCCCTTACAAGGCTTTCCTGGATGTTGTGATGGACATTGGCCCAAAGGCCAAATGGTTTCTCCCAGCAGTTCGATGAAGACGGTCATCCAAAGATGGAAAAGGTCCTTCAACCCTTGACTTGCCACACAGGGATTGAGGACTAATGGCTCCTTTAAGTACATCCTCCGTAAAGCCTTTGACAAGTGAAAGATGATGGGTGTACCGACGATGAAAGATGTTCCGCTTGTGACGTTAACATTCAGAACCATAGCCCTCCGTGCCTGAATGAATTCTCTGGCGCCAGAAGGAGCAGTTCCCCGATGCAACATTGGGCGCTCATGGATCAATAGGTACGTGTGCGCAATCCATACGATGATCGCATGCGTTTATTGAGGTCGCTCTGCAGAATAAAGCAGTTGACATCGTCATTCCAATCCTACTGCACAGAGACTGGGATGTGGAAGAGGCAGGTGAGGCGTGGGTGCTTCTCCATTGACGCACAGGAGCTCCATTTCCTGCCAGAAGGTGGTGCCCGATCATACATGACACTCATCGCCGAACTGGGTGTGACTCATCTTGATGATACAGTCCCCCTAGTGTCGTCCGGTGCGAGTCCCCAGCACCACTCTCCCCACCTCCTGACACTGCCATCTCCGAGGTGCACTGTTGGGGCCGTCGGGTGCACAAACAAGACATGGAAGGTCGTCAATAAATCCGATGACGACGTGTACACATATATCCAGGCGACGGATGATTTTCTGGCAGACCATCCAAGACAGGAGGAAGAGACCTTGGAGCTTGTTCGCAGGATGCTATCCTTCTGGGACTCGGAAGCACAGTGGTTCGGGAAGCCTGCAAAGCCTGGGGAGCCCATGGATGTGGTCGAAGTCGAGTGAGATTTGGATATAGTGTATGGCACGCGTGTTGTCATCGCATTGGTAGAAACGCATCATTTCTCCGTACAATTGAACACCTAAACGAGATAGAGATGGAGAGCATTTATTTAAGGATCGACCGACAGGATAAAATAGATCGCAGAAAATGGGATGGAACACCCAATCTTTCTTAGGCTGGCAATCTGGGGTGCGGCGCCCTGATCACGCTGGCGATGTTGTTCGACACCTTGCTTTTACTGTTAGTCTCGTTTATGCAATCCGGCCCGACGATCACAGGTGAGCCGTTATTCGTGTGAACTTTGCGTGCCAATTCCAACGACTCGATGTACAAGTGTGGTTCAGATTACGTTTTCCTCCCATCCACCATCATACGATGGAGTACAAAGAGAACCGTTTCATCCATGTGACCCACCGTGCGCCCCCATCTACCCCACCGGAGCACATAAGAGCCAACAAGAACAGTACTGAAAGCCAGTGCTCTACCTGCTTCGCAACCCGCCATAGACTCCAGACCTGTAAAAGAGTGGGCGCTGCGCTCTGTGTTCCCTGTCGATGCATTGATTTCAGTTTGTCAGTGCAAAGGCGTGTATTACTGTTCTAAAGAATGTCAAAAGAAGGACTGGTATGTCTGGACGCCGAAAACCGTCTTGTCCTCTGCGAATCTCACCGCTCGCCAGGCCTTGTCACAAAGCTGTGTGTACCCCAGCCGACCGGCCAAAGGGTATCCAGAAGCTCGTCGAATCCTTCTTTTGCAACCCCACCATTAATGCGATGCTCCAGATCTCTGCCGCACTCGACTTCAACCTGATGGGCGACGAAAAGAAAGAGATCGGGTTCAAATTTCCATTCATGATCCGGGCAGACATTGGCATAGAGCCATCTGACATGTTCGACTTCGTCAAGTTCTTCGCCGACGAGCCCGTCTCTGACAAGATGGAAGGGATGGTTCAAATCTACGACTTTCAGTCCCACATACCCGGTCGATTGGGGCATAGACCTCTCGCTGAAGGGCGCGACCACTTATGGCGTACTATGAGGGAGAGGCTCGACAACGACCCTGCCTCTCGTGACCATCCCCTTGGACTGATCGAACTCGTCAACAATAGCGACCTTTCTACCACGTTCTCTCTCCCCATTCATCCTGCCGCCATAGAGATGGCAAAAGAGAAGAAGCCGTTCGTGGGTGTTTCCGGAGTCACGCAGACGACAATGTCAGTTGTCGCGTGCATGGAGTGAGCAACGTCGATTCCTTGTTCCTCCGTGCTTGTCTAAAGTATTCCGACTAGGTTTATAAACTCCCATATACGTTCCGACAAGCAGAATCGGCTGAGACTGCGTACGGAGATGACGGAAGCTGACAAGGCCATAGTACGAGAAGCTCAGACGATGTTTCCCGCCAAGGAGGCGGCCATTCGGCTTAGACTGAAGATGGCGATGGAATCGCGACATGCGAATGCACTGCCGAATTGATTTGTGCGCCCTCCACGCAACGTCTTTCTTTCGTTCTTATTTATTTATCATCTCATCGGTTTGTGCGTGACACGTTCGAAGCGAAGGTGGTGGCAGGGAGCGCGTACATCCAAAGCATACCATCAATACTGTCGTCCCAGGAAGGCAGTGGGATATCGGTAGAGGTGCAAAACCGTGGAACTTCTGTGTCATTCTTCGTCACAAGCATCGGAATGGTCTGTTAGCATCATCCTCAGAGTATACACGTTGTGAACAGAGCTCCATATGTAACACCCTGATGCTGCGCTGAGAGCATGCCGGTGAGACCTCGGAGCCCTTCTCGCCGCGACTCCCAAACCTCGGCACAATCGTAGGAGCCATGGCCTGTCGCGATGCATTGGGCCTGACGAGCGATGAGCGTTCCATAAAAGACCCAGCGCGCGGGTCCCGCGTCTGAATATACCAGTCTTTCTTTTGACACTCCTTTGAGGAGTACCACATGCTCTGGCACTGTGAAGCTTCGAATCGATGTTTTCGAAAGAGAAAAATAGAGCGAGATTCCTTACCCTCTGACAGGTGAGCAGCTTGTGGCGGATCGTGGAGCAGACGGTGCACTGCGTCGCAGCAGTGTTCTTGTTGGCTTTTACGCACTCTGGAGGAGCACGAAACAGTGCTTGATTGACAGGAAAGGTCGCGTGGGCGGCATGGGTATCCTTGGAATCCATCGTATCAGCTCCCGGGGTGTATGGCGGGCGAGCCAAACGCTCGTCTGGTACGTATTTTGCTATCTACACAGCTTGCTAAATTTGGGAACCCAGACACTGCCGGCCCCGCGGGCCGCCTTCGGAGCACAAACACGGACAAAGACCGTTTCCTCGCAAACGCTTGCTTGTATTCCTAATTTGGACACGAGTTTGTCTCCCACTGACGCGAGAAGTCCGCCCGAGGACAAGGGCACACGCAACTCTATTGCGCGTGATTATTTAACGGCACATGTGGCTTCCTTTTTTTCTTTTCGCTGGTTCATATAACGCACTTTGTGTGCCTAGCTGAGCGCACATGAGTTTCCTTCAGACTCATCCTCTTCCGATCCGTTGACGACTTGTTGACGTCATGGTTCGCATTCCGGTCGCCTGCATGCACGGGTGAACTCCTCTAGGGCATCGTCTGTCGTTTCCACTAAAAGATTGAAGCTCATTCCCTTGCGACATGCTGTGGTCACCGTCGCAAGCACCCTGTCGCGCTGTTGTGTCTCCTCCCGAGCCTGACTCTCGGTAAGTCTCCCTGTTTACACGTCAGCGTGTTCATCTTGCTGTTCCCATCAGCACTGACCGGACTCGACGCTGCCTCCCGTTCGGAGGATGCGCCTGCGTTTCGTTTCGCGTCTTTTCAGCCGCCCTCGTTTTCCACATCAACGTCGATCTCCTTGTCGACTACCTCGATGTCGAGTGTGGCGCGTCTTTGAGGATTGGACACCTTACTTTTATGAAGCGCTACTGTCCCAATCGTCATACTCGTCTTTTGGCATAGTTCAGCCTCTTTTTTTTTTTGTTTTTCAAAGTTGCGAAACGAGGCTTTTCCGTCAGAGTTCCTCGCAGCTCGGGGCGAAATATCGAGAGGCCACCAACACCAAGGGCGAGAAAGTGCATCACGACAGGTCATGACTCCTATGATGGCGCAGACGTTTGAGAGTCGTGGCGAGAAGAGGCTGCCAGCATGCTCTCGGTGCGTCAGGGCGTTACTTGACGGTGTTCTGTTCACAGCGTGTATACTCTGGGGATGGTGCTAACAGACCACTCCGATGCTTGCGATGAAGAATGATATAGAGAAGTTCCATAGTTTTGCACCTCTACTGATATCCCACTGCCTTCCTGAGACCACAGTATTGATGGTGTACTTTGGATATACGCGCTCCCTAAACACCTGCATTGCCACCACCTTCGCTTCGAACGTGTCATGCACAAACCGATAAGATGAAAAATAAAAAAAGGAAAGAAAGACGTTGCGTGGAGGGTGTACAAATCAATTCGGCAGTGCATTCGCATGTCGCGACTCCATCATCATCTTCAGTCCAAGCCGAATGGCCGCCTCCTTGGCGGGAAACATCGTCTGAGCTTCTCGTACTATGGCCTTGTCAGCTTCCGTCATCTCCGTACGCAGTCTCAGCCGATTCTGCTTATCGGAACGTATATGGAAGTTTATAAATCTAGTCGGAATACATCAGACAAGAACGGAGGAACAAGCAATCGACGTTGCTCACTCCATGCACGCGACAACTGACATGGTCGTCTCCGTGACTCCGGAAACACCCACGAACGGCCTCTTCTCTTTTGCCATCTCTATGGCG
>JBBPMG010000482.1:0-19230 GCA_038090195.1 Boletellus deceptivus | reverse complement strand
CATATCCCATTGCGCATCGACACCCCCCCCCCCCCTTCTCCGCCCCCCATCACCGCCGATGCACGCACTGCTTCTCTGGCTGCACAACGTTGTCCCGGGAGTTATCTGATTCGGGGGGGTTTCTTTCTTTTTTTTTTCCTCCCTACAATCCATATCCGTACAGCCCGATGCGGCACGTCCACGGACGGTCCCTATCTAACGCCCTCTGCACGGGTTCGTGCATGTGCACCCAGCCACCCGTTCGCTGCCGACATCGCCGTCACGCCGAGACATTTGCAATGATAGCAACGACGACGACCACGACGACCACGACGATGACGACGATGCGACGACGCGACAGGCAGCCCTCGAGGGCCCAGCGGCCCACAACCACACCGCATCGCATCGAACGAACGAGGACGAAAAAGTCTAATCGTGCGATCATCGCACCGCCGACCGAGCGGACACGAAGGACGGTCAGGCTCGCCACCGGCAAGACCGCCCATCCCGCTTTATCGCCATGCCATTCGGGGATCCCGGAGCAGGCGTCGAGTATAATCTATAAAAGGGGGGGCGTGCCCCGTGCGCTCGGAACGGAAGATGAAACGCGAAGCGAGCGCTATGATACACCGCGATTTCGGAACGGTCGCGCGCGAAGAATTAGAAAGAAAAAAAAAAATACAGGACGTGTTACGGTCCCGGCCGAATGTCTGCGTTCGGAACGACCGGCGATTGCGTGCACCGTCTCATGCCAGTTGTGATCGCTGTGCCCACATTGATCATGCAAACCTCGCTCTCTTCTGTTCTGATGATACAGGGTCGCACAGTATCTTGATCCTGTGGTCGACGACGGTCGATCGGCCTACATCGTGTGTGTCACGTGTCGTTGCACGCGGACGCGAAACAGAGATATGATCGTTGATCACCGTATCAGCGTTTGGGGTCGGTTCGAGAAAAATCCGTGACACGTTGAAATAGTTCATTATGACTCTTCGCTGTATAATACAACTAGCAGAGGACTTCAAACGGAGAGTGACCTTTTTTCGTCAATAAAACATGCGAGCCGTAGTGGTTACAAAAAGGTCCCCTCTGATAGCGCAAGTAACCAAGGGATGTGTGCGATAGTGTGAGTTGAGGTACAGAGCATGGTGGGTATGGTGACGGGATAGAATAGTTTAGCATCTCCTAAGACATACGGCCAGCAGATCCAAAGAGAAAAGCGACAAGAAACATTTGTTTGTATCTTTTTAAGAAGACAACGAGCACGTGCGTGTAACCACGCATCACCGGACAATGTTTGGCACCGTGATGACGACGGCACAGCACGGCAGGTAGGCTACCACGGTCTTATGGGTCGTTTGATGGCTGTGTGCTCGCTCTCGCTCTCGTCGCTTTCGGGCGCATGACGGTAGGCAGAAGAGCGCGTGTCCGCAGTAGGCACAGTCACATGCTTGCGGTGGTAGTCCGTCGCATCGAGGTAGCGGGCATGCACATGGTAGTCCTGGTGATGAACGTTCGACACTTGGCTAGGCCCGTCGAAATGTTTCGTGCGGCTTCCGAATGTCGACGTATGCCCGTCCGTCGATCGTGGAGTCGCAGGCGAGACGGGCGACGCAGCGCCAGCGGAGCTGCCCTCGTGCGAAGAATGCTGCGCGGGGCTGAACTCGGGTGATGATAGACATGTGGGTTCGTAGCAGACCCTCGCACGCACGGGTTCACTCGACCACGATGCAGGCGCCGGAAATGATTGGCTCGGTCTATCGCGTCCTCAGCAAAGGGCGCCACCGGTCAGATGAGTAAACGACGGACCTCACGGATGCAGAGAACGAACGGTGTCGTGGCCAACGGGCATCGTCTGCCTCAGACCTCGCGTCGTCCATCTTCAGTCGCTCGAGGACGGCGACGGAGTCTTGTGACGACACGCCGCGCAGATCCTCAAGCGCCGATATTGGCGGAAGTGCATAGGAAGGGTTGCTGACACGCCTGGGAGGTGCGAGGGGCTGGATGGGCGGCAACCTGATATCATCCCCAGGCAGTCTGATGACTGACCGTGGGTCCGAGACAGGATCGTGAAGGGAGATGGAGGGGATGTCGAGAGAGACGGACTCGCCAGAGGCTTTCCGTTGGGATAACACCGTGCTCGGGTAGGGCGAATAACGTGATCGTTGCGAGCGCTCGCGGACGAGCGGCGATGTCGAGCCAGGCGATGGCTGCCGACCTCGTTGCATCGGAGAAGCAACACGTGCCTCGGGGAGTTGGCGAGGCGGCGGATAAGAGTATGGCGCATTGTGCATGCGCGGCGACATGTCCTGGTCGGTGCGATGGTAGGGGATGGCGTGGTCCAAAGGTCCAGGCAGGACGGGAATGGAGGGCCAGGGTTGCTGAGGAAGCGAGGTGGACGGTATAGGCGCTGCGGATTGATTTGTCCGCCGAGGACGCCGGCGGCCTGACGCGGTGGACACGACCTGGCCATAGCCGGCCTGGTCAGGGGAGAGACAGGTACTGGGGAACGTGGGACTACGGAATGACGGTGAACTCGAGGGAACGAGGAGGGCGGGAGTAACGTTACCCAAAGAGGGGGACGAGGTCGTCACGAATGGGCCAAGCCACACTGGACGGGCCAATGAGGACGAGAAGAGTGGAAATGAACGAGGTACACACCGTCGTGACAGGCGAAGAGCGACCTGACAAGGCGAGATGAGGGCGAAATGGACGGGATGGATTTGGAAGAACCCACCTCGTAGGGCATCCAAGTTCCCTGGATT
This sequence comes from Boletellus deceptivus, assembly GCA_038090195.1. Lineage (NCBI taxonomy): Eukaryota > Fungi > Basidiomycota > Agaricomycetes > Boletales > Boletaceae > Boletellus > Boletellus deceptivus. The sequence goes on along the minus strand of JBBPMG010000482.1, from coordinate 16,486 downwards.
TTGAGATAGCCTCCGCGCACCCGACGGATGACGGGGGCGAGGTCGGGCTGCGAATCGATCATTTTGACAATATCGGCTGAAAAGGGCTAAATAAGGGCGATAGGACATTACGCGGAGACGGACCCTTGGAGTTGCCGAGGGCTGGGTGGGGAGATGAGGGCGGGCGGGAAGACGGGAACGGGGGACGCACCCTTCCAGATGCCGGTCCAGAGGATGTAGCCGTCGTCGATGTCCATCATGATCCACTGGCCATTGAGCGGGTACTCGTACACGGGGCTGTGGGGGGAGTGCGTGAGCGCGGGCGGGCGGGAGGAGGGAGACGCCGACATGTAGCCCCGTGGATCGTTGCTGGTGATGTAGCGGCCCTTGGTGACCTGGTGGTGCGGGCTGGCATAGGGACGGAAGCGGGGCCCAGCGGGGGCGGCGGCAGGAGAGGAGGAGGGGACGGCGGAGGGATCCATGACAGAGCGTCCGATTAGGTGGGGGGTATAAGTAAAGGGAAATGAACACTCCGCGGCAAAATTAGAAGGCGCAACCGTCTCGGGGCCACGTCGACGAGGACATGTCGCGTATGTGACACCCTTCTGTGACATAGCATCGAGCGTGACATAATCTCGGCAACCGCAGCAGCATCACAGCAACAAACCCAAATCGGGCATCGACGTGACCGAAACTGGGTCACCGAAGCCCTGCGTTCCCTCGGCACCGCCAAGATCTCAGATCCAGGCACCCACGCCGTTCCCCTTCCGCTCCCTGGACCTGACTGCGTCACGCGTTCCATCGGGCCGCCAACCCGTCATTCCCCCACCGACGCCAACAAGGGTCGCGACGCCACCCCCGGCTGAACACTTTATTCGCGACACGCACAGCTGCGACCCGGCCCTGCCCGCGCCCCCTCCGTCCCGCTGTCGACCGATAAAGAGCACCGTCTGGCGCGACGAAACACCGCGCCGCATCCGGACAACCCACGGACGGCGTTCCACACCATCCTGCGTGGGCGCGTCACGGGCCCGCAATATATCCCGATTTGGCGTCGAAGCACGTAGCGACGCGTGCCTTGGATTTGGAAGCAGCACACTGTCGATCACCCTCGATGACTCACCGTGATTCCCACTGCTCCGTCGGCCACCGCCACTTTGTGTGCACCCCCCGTCGGTGCCGAGTCTATTCGCCGTCTACAGGATCACAGAAAGCATCGGGCAGTGCGTCGCCCGCTCGACAATAAGTTACGAGTCTATCTCTGTGGTCATCTCTCCCCGTGTCCGTGGCCCTCGGCCGCAAATCGGCAGAGCACCGCCCGTGCGGCCTCGCCCCCCTTGCTCGTCGTATACACCACGTCGCTCAGCTCGAACCCGTTGAACTGGCTCGCAGCACAGATCGTGTACGCACCCATCTCGTGCCAGCCGAGCCAGTCCCCCACCTGCAGCCTGCTTGGCAGCAGAACCGACTTGCACACCACGTCCAGCGAGTCGCAGGTCGGTCCCCACACGCTGCTCGGCGACACCGCCTCTGTTCCAGACACATGGAACGACCCATCCATGGACAGCACGTGTGGCGCAACGACCTGGTGATCGAACATGGTGCAGTTGAACGCCCCATACACCCCATCGTTGATGTAATCTGTCGGCAGCATGAGCGCGTTGCGAACGAACATGTTTCCGCACGAGGCCGCTTACACATGACGCTCGGTTCTCCCGCGTTCGAATTCGAACATGTCTGTTGCTCCGAGGATCCCTCGTTCATCGGCGCCCTCCGGGCAATGATGTTCGTCGCCAGGCTGAATGCCCGAGACACGTAGTACCGCCCAGGCTCCGCAATAACCTTGATCCCAGTTCGGTCCGGAAAGTAGCGCTGAATCGCCCGCGTCAGAACAGATGCCGCCATCTCCAAACGTCCATCTTCGAAACCGCCGCCGACATCCAGCAACGAAAATTGATAACCGGCCTGGGACCCCATATCAAACGCGTCACGCGCACGTCGGACAGCGTCCTCATAGATCGTCGGATCATAGCATCCGCTCCCGACGTGGAAGCTCACTCCAACTACGTCCAGGTGAAGCTCCCGTGCCTTGGCGAGCAGACGAGGCACTACCTCGAGAGGTGCCCCAAATTTGGCACCAAAACGGCAGACACTCTTGGAGTCGTCGGCGAGGATACGGATGACAAGTTTCGCCCCTGGATGCACACGCGCGATCTTGTACAGCTCGTCCTCGTTGTCAAACGTCATCTTGTCCACGCCTGCCTTGGCGGCGCTCCGGATGAACGAGGCCGCCTTGCATGGGTTGGCGAACAAGATCCGGTTGGGCGCCACCCCGCCCAAGCCCAAGACCATGGCGATCTCGCCGTTGGACGCACAGTCAAAGCCCGCGCCCAACGCGGCCAGCAACCGCAACACATATGGATCAGGATTGCACTTGACGGCTGCCACACGACGCTGTGAGCAACAGAGCGAGAAAGACACGCAGACTACAGACCGTAGAAGGGCTCGATGTCGGGCATGCATCGGAGCCAACGTTGGTGTTGATGGTACACTTGGCCGAGATCGGCAACGAAGAAGGCCTTTTCGGCATTTATCCGGTTCTCGGCCGCCTTGCGGGAGGCGTTCATGATTCCATTCCGGAGATGAACGTCGGGGTGTCCTCGGAGAAGAGGTGGGAGAGACGCGAAAATGTGCTCAGCGCCGTCCTCATCCGCCATCACGTCGGCCTTTTCATGAATCAGAGCGAGGTCTCGCTGTCGGTCGAAACCAGGCGTGTCGCGAAATCCCGGGCAACCTAGGATGGAATCGGGTTCTTGGAAATCTACGGGCGTTGCTGGGGGGGATACTGCGATGCGAGACATTGTTTTATCAGGGAAAATCGAGGAGTCTATCGCGCGCCGGCGCCGTGTGTTTTCGAGAAACGGGATGGTGACGCGCCTGAGTGTGAGCTTCGGAAGCTTTGGATTACCGAACCAGAATCGCCACGGTTGAGGAGGTGCCGGGCTCGCCAGGACGGTAATGGATGCGTCTACGTCAAAAGAGGACGGATCCTCGCCCCAGACAGCGAGGAAAACGGAACGAAAATGAAGAGGAAAAGAGGCCTGGGGAGCGAGAAGACGGGCGTTGGCGGAAAGCGGCTGTCAAGGAGGTTCGCCTGTGGGGAGCGATGAGAGGAGCGGGGCGAAGAGAGGCCTTAAGACGCACCGCGAAGGGAAGACCACCTGAAAGCGGGGCAATCGATGAGGGCGGATGAAAAAGGAGAGAACCGGGATGAGGTGCGCACTCGAGGGTCAGCAGACGGAGATCGTTGTTCCTTGCCTGATCAGTAATGGTGACGCTGGGGTCTCTGGAGGTCGCAGGGCACGCTCTAGGGCAAGTGCGGACGACGACCAGTAGGCGAGAGCGATGTGTGGCTGCGTAGCAAAGGCGATTGGCAGACGGGAGTCGCAGGGTGGATCAAATTTTCTGATCGATGGATCGGGCCGAGCGGACACGTGGCGGTCCATTCCACGCCCGTGCCACCTCGACGTCGTGCGCCATGAGGCCTGGCCGTCGGATGGGTATATAAGCCTTGACATCGCCTCCACGGCGCCGCCAGCAGCACAAGAGGGCATTGTGCCCTCGAGCCCGTGCAGCACGCCCCACGCCCACCACATGTGCAGCCCGCCCACAAGCTCCGCTCCGACCGATGGGGCGAATGGAGATGGTTTCCTTCCCCAGCCGTCGTGCACATTACCGCATATGGCGGCCTTCATCCTGCGCAGCCCCCTCGCGCCGCATGCAACATGCTCCGACGCGAAACGCACGACCCACGCACCCCCCCACGATACTCGGCCTCACGCAGAACGTGTTCGTCACCTGCCCGTCATTTCCGGGCAATGCACATCACGCTTCTTTCCTTCGCAAGTCCCAAGCTCCGCCTGCCAACGCTGCACGTCCGTTCATTCGGCCAGCGTGCGCGGTGTGCCGCAGCCCTATTGCCGCAGAGAAACGCCTCGATCCAAAGGACGAAATGCGTTGGCCGCTCGGAAACATCGTTCCATCGTGCTAACGCCGAGACAATGAATCGGGTGTGTTCAAAACGGTGCGGGCCGATACCCACTCTGGACTGCCGAGCTCGAGGGCAGGACAACACGAGGCCCGCCGTCAGGATCCCCCTTTCCCCCGACTGCGCATTTGGAAGGTTTGGCATCGAAAGCGCGTCCGACACCACGCGTGCGTAGGGATGCCCTCATGTGGGCAACCGGTGACTGTTCCATTCCATCCTCTTCTTCTCCTTGCTTGGCCGTCGGAGGATCCAGGGAGAACCGCTCGATTCCGTACCAGCTCCATAATCCCTCCTCCCATCAGCCCAATTCAGCCTCCGCTTCTGGCATCAGAAAAAGCAACAGCCCTAAAAAAAAGCGTATCCTTTTTCTGTGTTGCCATCTAGGTTTTTCATGTATCCTATAAAGGCATCGCACGTTAGGGACCCTCACGAGGGTTGGTGTGAACCACGCTTTCGGTGGCCGCACCGTCACGTCAACGGCGGACCTTGATGACTGCAGAGCCAATGCGGCGTGGTTTTGGCGCAGGACTGCCCAGCTTTTTAAATGCGCTCCCCGCCCCCTTCAATCACCACGCTTCTCGAGCGCGGGCGGCATCCGAGCACCGAAGTATATATAATCGCCATCATAAAATAAAACACGCATATGCCCGGCATCTGGCAATGTGCCCGTCGGCACAGCCGTATCAGGAAATCTTGGTATTTATCTTGCCGTAAGCCCGATCGGGAAGGGCGTGTTAATCGATGGCCCACCCCTGACGCTCGTTTCTCGAGGACGCGAGCACAAGGTCCTGGGAAGCAGATTCGCGGGAGATGGACCTCCAAGGCGTGTCTCCTCGAGGATCGGATCGCGCCGCCAGCCAGCCAGCCGCGCCCAGCAGACGGGCGCCCCTCGGGCCGTCTCCTCGTCCGTCTGCGATCCCCGTCCACGGGGCACGACCAAAAAGGGGCGAGAAAAAAAAAAAACTCGTCATGCTGTCGTCTGTTGATCTGGGGGACTTGATGGCGCCGAACAAAACAGCAAAAAGTCCCGAAAGAAGAAGGCCTGCGCATGTCGTAACTGCCCACACGATGGTACCTTAACAAAGGCCCTTCTCTGACGACGGGCAACCTCCAGGGCGGGTTGCGTCTCCGGTGCCCATCTGTTCGCATGTACACTATTCTAACTGGCGCGTTGATCACGTTGCTCGGCTCGCGCGATGATGGCATGTCCGTGTGGGTATCGCCCAGATCCCGCATTCCATGTGCTCTGTGTCCAGTGGCGATCGATAAACCGGACGTCCGAGTCGGGGTCGTCGCCACCCACACAGGGTGACCCTACCCGAGCCGGTCGCTTCACGAACCCGAACTGGGAACCGTGTGAATGCTAGGTGTTGCCATCCCGCCGTGGGCGGGGGAGGCGGTCCGTAAGCGCCCTCGGGCAGTGCAGTGCACACATGCGGTCCCGGCAACGCCATCGTTCTTTCATTTATCTCGGTTGCCGTCGCTCCACATATCAAACGTACAGGAAAATTTATGTCGCAGAAGTCAAGGCAACCAAGGTCGCGACGCACCTCGGTAGGCGCGTATGTACTTGGGAACCCGTCGGTGGAGGGAACTTTTTGCCATTTCGGACGAGGGGCGGCGGCGAACTCTGTCACAATTTTTTTGACCGACAAGGGGCACGTTGACAGGGGCGTCCTCGTACGCTGCCGGTGTATGTTACAGTGGCTCCCGATCGACGGGTCATCCCGGCGCACGCCATAACGGTCTGGGAAACGGCGAGCTCGCGCGATAATCCCAAACAGCGGCTCTGGCGGGGGTGTGAATCCGATGGCACGATCAACTCCGCGGGCGATACGGTGAACATGCAGTGATGTGAAAGACAAGTCTAATGGTCCCACTCTAGCAGACCACCGAGCGGCAGGTGTTGTACGACCACACGCTTGCCCAACACTTCGGCCTGCGGTACTAGGTTGTGAATGCGACCTCGAGGCAGGACACACGATGCCAACTTGCCTGGTACATCTCGAACAGGCCCTTGTTGACCTTGGCCCAGCTCTGCACGTGCGTTGCGATCGAATACAATTGAGACGAGTGCTCAAAGAACGGCCCGGATTTCACTTGGTGGATCCTTGCTATCGCCATAAAGTACAGGTTGTCGAACTCGTCCCTGCGTTGTTTGCCCTGCGTGATTTTGACGTCCAACACGGCACTCACGGGTATCGTCGTCTGATCTAATAATTACATGGGTCGCTCAGAGTTGATGCAAGCGGATACGATGGCAGGGGCGTGCCTCGGAGTTGCCCGCTCCCGAATATGTACGGAAGGAAGCTGTAGTCATCCAGCCCCCAGACACCATGGCTCCCAGCTGGCTCAAGCTTGTACGTATCTTGCAATCGCCAGCAGAGGCGGAGGTAGCGTGCGAAGACCTGAAAGACGAGTTCACGTTCCTCCGCCGGGTGCGGGTGGACGACACGGAGAAGCGCGAGAGAACAAAGGAACAGGGCGAACGAGGTTTCGTGACCGGTGCCATAGTCGAGACGACGAAAGCTGCCAAACGAGTCGAGGAAGTAGGGCTTGAGGAATCGGAGCGCAGGGGCGTAGGTGGGCCCGAGGAACGTACTCAGGAGGACATCGCATTCCTGAGAACAGTGGTAGCTGTGAGCGACGTGCATGCCAGTAGACTGTGTGCGTGCCATCCCAAGAGTACGACGGGTCCTTACCTTGATGAGACGGTCGCCCCAGTAGTCTCGAAAGGCGGGATTCCCGAAGCGAGGAGTCGCCGTGCCAGGTTTGGGGGGAGGTGATACGTCAATCCACTTGTCGAGTGTGTCGAGAAGGGAGACCAGATCGGTGATGGCCTAGCATCGTGTGTTAAACACCAGATTGGGGCACGAGAGGAAGGGATCTCACCTGGTTGTGGTCCTCAGATGTTGTGTCTGGTTTTTCAGGTGCACGAGGAATAGTATATCCGACAACGGACTCGTTTAAGCGGCGAAGGAATAGCTGATAGTCTTGATATCCTGTCGTACGTCTCCAGTACGCAACATCCTCGTCGCAACGGATTTTCTGTTCGGGCGACTTGACGGTGTCATCGAGATCAGATAGTGATACTTGGCGGAGATCCCGCAATGAGAACTGCGCCGTCATGCAAATGATATTTTGTAGTCGTTCACCCTAGATCAGCAGCAGAACTCCGAGTCTCGTCTCTTTAATCTCAGTGTCAGAGGATGAGAAGAGAGACCTAGAAAAGGACGTGGCTGTGCCATTGTCTACGTCACATGACATCAATTACATAATACGCGCTCGGGAAGCGCGACACCGCCCTTTCGACTCATTCTGCTCGCTGCCTGAACGCGTCCACCGCGACGGGCGTGTAACCACACGCAAAGTACTCAGCAATGCCACCATTTGACGACTGGAATGTGATTGATGAGGAGGAAGACGTAGAACTCCAGGACCTCTCGGTTCGTCTGCTCCATCCTTGTTGCGCACAACGTCAGGTGACCCCTATTTCGTAGTTCTTCGAGGGAAAACGAGATGTGATCCTCTTTTGTATCGACTGCTCGGAGTCCATGCATGAACTTCGGGAGGATCCAACATACGAAAACGTGCAGACGTCCCATCTCCTTTCCGCCCTTGACGCTGCTATGCAAATTCAGAAAAGAAAGGTTATTGTTGGACCAAATGACTCTGTCGGAATACTACTCTTCAACACGGTGAGATGATGTGATACAGCTGCCTGACATGATGCTCAATATGGAGTTCGATACAGGCAAGGCAAAACGAGGTGAAGAGTCATATTTCTGAGATCAAGAAGAACTGTCTTGTCTACCAGCAAATTGGACCTGTCAGTGCGCCGACGATACAAGAGCTCATTCGTTTGATCGATGGTATATATATCTGGCTTTGGTAGTGTGGAGTTGATGGTGATTCGTCTTTCAAGAGGCCAGGGAGAATCCTGATCTACTCCGGAACACTTTTCCTCCGACCCAGGGGAAAAGGATACCGATGGGTGATGTGTTTACGAGTTGCAACTGGGTCATGCGAGACGGGTTCCGTCGCTTTCAAGCTTCGCGACAAGATATCTGACTGTCTTCCAGCGCACCCAAGACGGCGTCAAAGCGTGTATTCTTGATCACAGATGATGACGATCCACATCCGAACAGCAAGCAGCTGCTAACTTCTTCCAAGACTACTCTCATTGTTTGTCGCTCACAAATCTTACTTTGTAGGGTGATCTGATCATATTTACAGGACCTTATGCAAGCTGGCGTGCAAGTCGAGCCATTCTTCATTTCAACACCGGAGAGGCAGTTTGACCCCACAAAATTCTACTCTGTCCGTGCTCATTAGTTTCGCATGGATAACGCACGTGGATAACCTACGACCACAGTCTGTCTTACCGTCCAATATTATCGACGATGACGAAGATGAGGGTGATTCCGGGATGCTCCCGACATCCATTTCAATCGCGAGGGTCGACGACCTCCTCTCTCAGATGCGATTTCATGAGGTCCCAAAGCGCGCCTTGTTTAACATTCCTTTCGAACTCGGCGAAGGGTTCGTTATTGGCGTAAAGGGGTAAGGTTCCGACAACACCTTGGAGCATTCATCGGCGACTCAACACCTACTAGCTACGGTTTGATCACGGAGCAAAAAAAGGGTTTCTCCAAGTACTTTATTGACCTTGGGCATCGAATGGAGGTCGCGAATAGCCGGACTGCCTATCTTGACGAGGTTATTTTGATGTTACGCAGTTACGCAATGGTTTCTAACCTATCACACTTTTTTAGGATCGACAAGTAGAGATAGAGCAGCACAAGGTACTATTCGGTGGGAAGTTAGGTAGTGGCCCTGAAGCGACGGCCGAAAGTGACGAGGAGGAAATGAGCCTGTCACTGGCAAGAACGGTGATGTCCGGCCAGAGGGTAATATCTCACAATTCGGCGGAATGATGTGGCGCTGAACGATTGTCTCCAGCCGTTTTATACAGCAGATGAGGTCCGGTCTTTCCGTACGTTCGACCTCGAGCCCGGTGAGACTGGTTCAAGCTATATATATCATGTGGCAATCTGCTCAGTTCTCTAGGTCTCAAGCTTCTTGGATTCAAAGACAAGTCTGAGCTTGCATTCGAGGACAACGTAAAACATGCCCTGTTCATTCACCCGGACGAGTTCGTAAGTGGCTCCATAGCGCATGCATAACTTATTCATCAAGATCTTGCCATAGAAATACTCTGGGAGTAAACGCACCTTCAGTGCCCTTCTGCAGAAGATGTTGGAAAAGGGCAAGATTGGATTGGTCCTCGCTGTGGTACGGAGGAATGCTACCCCAGCCTTCTGCGCACTTGTGCCACAGGTGGACGATCCGTGGCTCACTCTATGTCGCTAACCTCGCCGCATATTTTAGGCGGAGACTGTGGAACAAGGAGGATGGAACGAACCTGCCGGATTCCATCTCATCTTTTTACCATTTGCGGACGACATTCGCACTGCACCCATCACTGAAGCCTTCAGAGGCATGCTAGCTCGCTCTTTGGATCTCAGTCTCTGACGTTTCCTGGTGTTAGCTACGGAAGAAGCTAAGAACGCTTGTAGAGCTTGGATTGATAAGCTGTGCGTCAAGAGTGGTGCATATGCGCCGGATTCGTATCCCAACCCCGGTATGTACGCATTATCTTGTCTACATCTTCCGTGCTCCTCAATTTACTATTCAGCACTCGCATATCATAACGCCCAGCTCCAGGCAAGCGCCTTCCGTGAGGAATTCGATACCGAAGCGTTTGAAGACCTGACCCGGCCGAAATATGACATGATTCACAAGGTCAGGTGGTTTACTTCAGACTTTGCGTAATTAACGGGCATGTCCCACAGCGCGCGGGAGCACTACTAAAGGAATGGAAGAAGGTATTGGCAAGCGACGAAAATTACAACAGTGTCCTCGCAACAACGGGGATGAAGAGAAAGGCTGTTTGTCGCCCAGTTAAAATCTGGTTTATGTCATATGCACATTAGACTTTTCTAGGAGATCTCAGTTGACGAAGCGGACCTCCGGAATAAATACTCGGCAGGAGCGCTAGACAAGGTGGGTTATCATTCGCCATCAGTGTTCTAGCAAATCCGACCTGTGATTTCCACAGCTTCGTGTCGATCAACTCAAGGTACTTGTTCGTGTAACTGAGGCGCACGCCCGTCGTTGCTCACTGATGTCCTCCAGGAGGTGCTTAAAAGTAAAGGCCTGTCGACATCGGGGAGGAAGTCGGATCTCATCGAGCGTGTTGGCGAGTGGTTGAACAAGAACTGAGTTAGGTTCATTCAAGTACTTGTCTCTTAATGATATCAAAAAGCTGGGTTGTGCGGCGTCAGCGGACCCACGTCAGCCTACGCCATATGTTGCACACGTTTCGATCAGCACTTGCCGTCGGCCAGTGATATTACTAGTAGCGACCCACCGTTCCCGACCTTCCCCGCGAATCGAAGGTGGAATTTCCTCCGAGGTTTTATCTGCCTTGTCACTCGCAGAGATCCGCTCTTCCGTCGCCTTGCCCTGCGAGGGACAAAATCTAACATGGCACCACATGAAACATGCACCAGCGTAGCGCTGGGTTGTGGCGTGGTGTCCTGCTGCGTTGATTGTGTTTGACGAGACGACTCGGAGGTGGCGTCGCAGTTGCGCTCGGGACGACAGTCTCCGATTGGGCCCTCGGCCGGTCTCGGATTACACAACCTTTTTCTCTAATTTATTTGTTTGTGTCATTCGTCATTAGTAAGCGCTATACGTATGCTGTGGATTCCGGTGGGGGCGTGCGGAACACCCGTTGTCATTTTGCCACAACGGCTATCGAACGTCGCACGACGCTCACGCGAACATGCCGAATCTGAGACCGGCGTGCCAAACAATAGTGGATTGTCCCTGTCCATGCTGGGTGCGTCCGTCAGTGTGGGTGAAACCCTTCCGGGAGCTCGTTGTCCGACAACGATTAAGATCCGCGGTGTTACCGCCATCACGTTCGGCTGGGAAAAGGCAGAGAGAAAAAAAAAGATAAATAAACCTGTGACTTGGAGCAAGCGTCGACGCGGTGTGCACCACGTCCGTCAACTCAACCTCGTCCCTTGAAGGGCCGGTGAGATCTGGGCCCATCCGGTCGTGTGAGCAGGGGCGTGGCCGTCGTGATGGTGGTCGTCGGCGACGCCGTCCTCGCCCGCCGCTCTGTCGCCACATTCAGGTACCAGCTCCTGTCCGCACGACGCTGGCTGCCGGTTCAGAAGACGGCAGTGCGTCGGTAGGCTGGCGAGACGGCGTGACCTTCGACCCGCGTGGTCGATCGCGTCGGCCAAGATCTGTGAACGACCTCGGACCGGATTCGTTTGGGGCTGTTTCGTTTATGTCCCCGGTAGTACCGAATCTTTTTTTTTTTTTCACCGATGGGAGATGAAGAAGAACACGGATCATTTTGTGGGACTTTGTGGCGACGGAGGCACGCACCACGCAGACACGCGCTTGGCGTTGGGTGGCCGGGTGGGATCAATGCGGAAAATCCATGCATCACACGCAAACATGTACCGTTCTTCTCACGTGAAGCCCTCGGGCATCTCCAAACGAAGATTCCGACCGACCATCATTTAATAATTGACAAACAAGAGCTCTGTCGGACTGTCGTTTGACTCTTGAGCTTGGGAAACGCGTGCGCCGTTTCGTTGGACGGTTTGGCCACAGGAGCGGTCGCATCGGACCCACCACAGGCTCCACACAGCCCACCCTGAATAATTTGGTCCTTTGAGGAGAAGCGGCCTTTGCCGGCTCCCGGACTGTGAGCCTGCCTCCGCCCGAGGGTACCGCCATGAGCGCCGCCGCTGAGCGCCTTGGCGTGTGTGCAGGTTGGCCGTTACTTGACTGGAACACGGAACGGAAAATAGACGGCGATCCAAAGTGCCTGCGATTCACGGCGTTCCCGCCCCCTGTGCGCAAACTCGGCCGTTCCTCCTTTCTCTTTCCCTAGGGTCAAATGTGGATTATCAGGGACCGACAGAGTTCGCTGTGAAGTAACTCGTGCGTGCTCCCAGTCCACGGCGCCCTTTCTTGGAAACGAGTACATATTTCCGCGCGTGGGCGTGCGCTGGGCCTCCGTCTGACCCCATTGCTTAGTGACATTCTGATACGATCGATCAGGTGGGGCGAGCGCTGGGGGCGTCATGATGAGACTAGAATAGACCGGGGTCCAAAGCATGTGGATTGTCCCAGCATCTCGCATCGCTCGTGTTTACACCACGACTTTGCAGTTTCAAGCCATTCCATGTCGGACGCGTTCCAGAGTGGAACAGAGTTTCCAGTCTTGAGGACGAGGTTCGCTTTCCGACTTTTTGTCTTGCCTGGGTCCGTCCTAACGTGCCGAGGTCGGATGTCACCATCAGACGGCTTTGCACTAGGTCATTCACGTTTGGCGTTCGAGTGCATGTTCCTTGATGTTCGTGAATAGGGCACGACGAGTGTTTTGTCTACTGAAAATCTATCTACTAGTGCATGGGAGACAACCACTGGACACTGCTGAACCCAACTTGAGCATCCAACAAGGAGGTTGGTAGTGCACACCTTTTCATCACTGCGAATTATATGGATGACTATTTGGATATAGAGGATTTACCAGCAGGTCGAGCCTGACTCTTGCCAAGGCCATCTGACACTGCAGCTCGGTGCGTTGCGTGCTACTAGGCGTCCTTCTGCTATTGCCGCCACCTCTGAACTGATGCCGGCGATGGGCAGGGAAGGATCTTAAAAGGAGACTCCAAAAGAGGCTAATTCGTGTTGTTATCCTGGCTCCGGTGAGTAGTGCCCATTGGAACACTATCTTACGTGGAACCTTTCACAACTCAGATACTTTTGTTCCAGTCTTGGACAAGCCCATTCCTTGTGTGTGTACCATGATGCAGAGGCAGGTGGGTCAATGGCCAAGGTAAGGCTCTTTGGGAGTCGAGGCGATGGCATTTGGTGCTGGCTCCAAGTAGGGTGCCATGTCCATATGCAAATTTATCAGAGGAAAATCAATTTGGTTCACAAGTCGCACGTGAATATGTATCATATTGTGCAGTATCACAGTCAAACCTGCCGAGGGTTCCCAATGAGTGCACTCGTACTGAGTCGTACACATGTCAAAGTATATGCTCTCGTCTGCAATTACTCAAAGCGACTATGGGAGTCGGTGGGGATAGCACCATGCACTTTCCAAGTAGGAAAAGAGTCGGATTCCTTGTCCCATTGTGCTTGTAGTCTGGAGGGCACCACTGATACATATGGTGGGTCCACTTTCAACTGGATGCATTGGAAGTTAGTAGGGTGAGGATGCACCTGGATGTAGCTTGGGGGACTTATTGTGACATCCTGCTGTGTAATGTGTTAGAGCAGTTACCCATTCCTACTGGCTAGCTGCCTGTAGGATTGCAGTAGTGGGAGCCAGAATCTTGATAGTACTCTGCAGCAAGATGTAGAAGTAATATTGGAGCATTAGCACCAAAAGAAAGGCATGTTGTCAATGCAAGCTTGTCATGCAGTGCAAGGAGCACATCAAATCACTAAATCTGATAAGATCTACATGAGTTGCTGTCAGGTTGACTAGACTATCATAACAGTGAGAGCTGCTCATGGACCTGGGACAGACCAAACAGTTGTCTTGCACTTTTTTTTGTGGAAGCAGGAACTAGACTAGAGGTGGGGTGAAGCCTGGGATTTTAGTAGACATGAAATTATTGAGATGAAGAAGGAGGGGTGTTGAAAGTCCTTGCATCAGAGAGATATTGGAGAGGTAAGAGATTCCTTGCATGCTGAGCTCTAGGGATGATAGGAGACATAGTATATATGTGCTACATTGATATTATGTACATTGAGAGCTTCATGCTCCTAACTACACAGATATAGCTGAAAGCAGATTGAGAACAAGATCTAAGTAAAATAAAATAAAATACATACCTAGCTTGTGTTTCAGAAGAAATACAAGATAATCCTGCTCTGTATAGAATTTGTAGGGGAGAGGAAAAGCTTCCATGAGAGCAGCATGCAAGGTGTCAAAGTTCATCCTGGAGCATGCATTATTCAAAACAGCATCCAGTTGAAGATCAGTAAAGACATAGAGAGTGGCAGCACACTCTAAGAGCAAGATTGAAGCTACATATAGATTGGTTGACATGACAATCAATCATATTAATAGTTCATACCCATGAAAATGTGTTGTGCTGCAATGTCATTGCTTCCACATTTCTAGAAGTCAGATTTGAGAATTAAATAAATAGAATAAGAGTTATAGAGAAGAAATGTACTTGATCCAAAAATGACTTCAGAAGAGAGACAATGTAGTGCTATAAAATGAGTGTGTGAAACAACTCATGATATAGTCCAATGAAGATTGTTTACAAACTAAAAAAAATAAGTGATATAATTTATATAAGTATTATATAACATCACTTACTCTCTGTAGAACAAATATCAGATGATTTAGGGGCCATGGGCTGGCAGTGATTCCTGGACATTACTCACTTGCTAAAGAACATACATGACAGACAATTGATGAGTCATGACCTTGTAATAATTCCTAAATATCACTCACTGCCTAAAAAATAAGATATAGTAGACAATCTATGAGTCATGAAATTCCATTGATTCAAGGATGTCACTTACTGCCTAAGGAACAGACACAACAGACAATCCATGAGTCATCAGTTTGCAACAATTCCAAAAAATCACTCACATCCTAAAAAACAGATGTGGGAGACAATTCATGAATTGTAAGCTTGCATAAGTTCTAGGACATCACCCACTTGCTGAATGACAATCATAGGGGACAATCTATGAGCTGTGAACTTGCAATAATTCTGAGACATTACTCACATCCTAAAGAACAGACATGACAATCTATGAGCTATGAATTTGCAATAGTTCCAGAACATCACTCACTCCCTAGAAAACAGACATGGTAGACAGTCCATGAGTCATGAACTTGCAACAATTCTGGGATATTACTCACTACCTAAAGAATAGACATAGCAGACAACCATGAGTCATGAACTCATAACAATTCTAGGACACCACTCACAAGCTAAAGCACAGATATAGCAGACAATATGAGTCATGAGCTTCAACAATTCCAGGACATTACTCACTTGCTAAGAAACAAATATGGTGGACTATCCTATGAGCCATAAACTTGCAACAGTACCAGAACATCACTCACAAACTAAAGAACAGGCATGGCAGACAATTCATGAGTCATCACCTTGCATCAATTCCAGGACATCACTCACATCCTAAAAAACAGACATGGCAGAGAACCCATGAGTCATGAACTTGCAACAATTCCAAGACATCACTTACAAACTAAAGAACAAAGATGGCAGACAATCCATGAATTATGAATCTGGAACAATTCTAGGACATCACTCACATCCTAAGGATGGAATGACAGGCAGACAATTCATGAGTTGTAAACTTGCATCAATTTCAGGACATCACTCACCCTGTTATGCTTGGTGCGGGTAGCGACAAGCATAGACTCGGAAGCTTCAACGGTGGGTCGGTGGGTCGGGGTTTCTGCATATCGACAACATAGTTAGTCAAACGGGTTGGGTGTAAAGGCCGCAAGGGAGAGGGCTTAGCTACTCCTCAAGAGTTCGGTGTACCGACGGCACCAGGGAGCCGGTCAGGTTCAGTGTGACGAGGATGACCAAGTAAAGACGAGGTTGGACGAGGTTCGATGTGATGAAGCTAAGATTCGAGTAAGACTAGCTTAGAGTACATGGTACAGAAAGCGAGGTCTTATGTACTTGTAGGTAATGTGCATGGACCAAGCAGTACGCAGAAGAGAAAAGGAAATCGTACAACAAAAGGAAATCAAGAAAGGAAGTTGGAGTTCGAGCCTGATTGGGCATATCATACACAAGATGACAAAAGGAAATGGAAATGAAAAGGAAGTCCAAGTTGGATTGGACATAGCATAAGCAAGTATGACAAGTGTTCTGTAGGGTCAGATGTACACGTATGAGGAAAAGAGTAAGCATCCGGTTGGGCAGATGTGACAGCATCTACCGTGAGAAAAAGGAAAAAGAAATAGTGTCCATTGAGTGTAGAGGGTGAAATGTAACATTACCTCCTTACTAGGATTGAGACGACCCTGTCTAGAAATCCCTGGAATACATCCCGGGGGAACCAGTCACGTTGGCATAAGTGGAGTCATCCCATACATCGTCGTGGTCAAAGGCATACGGTGGCAAAGATATCTTGGTTTCCAGGGGACGTGAATGCGGAGGTGGAATAGGAACTGGGCAGGTAGGCGAGGATACAGACCGGCTAGTGGCCATTGAGCCTAAAGAAGAGGCGCTACTGCGACGACTAGAGCGTCTGGAAGACGAGGAAGGAGAGGATACCGGAGTGCGTTGATGAAGAGAGCACCGGGCTTGAGTGTGACCAGGTGCGAAGTGAAGGCAGTGGGGACAG